>CM061921.1:207494532-207536145 GCA_031002005.1 Vandiemenella viatica | reverse complement strand
TCCGGGCATCCAGATATGGGTTTTCCATGGTTTCCCAAATCACTCGAGGCGAATGCCGGGATGCTTCCTTCGAAAAGGCCATGGCCGAATTCCTTCCCGTTCCTGGTCCCCAGTCCCATCCCGCCTCTATTGACCTTAGCCGTCGATGAGGCGTAAAGCCATAAAAAAAGGACAAACAAGGAGATTCAGCTTAAATTTTATTACGTTATAGATGTTTTGGAATAATGGAATCAATTATGGACACTATCTAAGAAGAGTGTATGAGCAATATTAGATTAACCAGCCTTAATGACCAAAATAAAACAGAAACAAAAAAGAAAACCGCCTAAAAACTGTATGCTAGGCTTGAAGTTAGTATCGTAACAGTTTATTGCGCATGACCATACTGGAAGTGATGTTTATTGCTGTGAGTAAATATAAAGCATTTTTTTAAATTAAATCAAACCGTGTTTGTTCAGTTCTCTGAGTACCCAGTGTTAATCGTTGTGAACCATTTACCCATAAAATCGCTACCTTACAGATACGCCAGTTATAAAAGCTTAGAGCTCTTTATTTAAAACTTCGATGTCCACACAACTTCCCTTTACGAGTAAAACGAGAAGCTTAAATGATAAATCAGTTAACTTAGCAGTGGCACGAAGTTTATCGGTCAGCCCTTGCGTGACTAAGGACTGCCAGTCGATGGGGATAAAATTGGAGAATTGCAGCGCGGTAACGACTCGGATACGGAGAGGCGGGGGCTGTTTGATCAAGTTAACGGTCGCGTCGCCGGGTAAACACCAATTTTGGTGTTACTTATGCGCTAATACCTTAGCAGAGTTGACTCGACACAGGATTGTGGGACACGTCAAATAGCCTGCGTAACGATATCTGCCCTCTGGCACGTACCACTTACGTGTGTACTAGTCAACAACCTCAACTCACTTCATTCATTTTCGTAGTATATTGTGGATACTACATTAGCAAAACTTCTATTCAACTATGTTTAATGTATTTAATTCATTACACAGTTACTTGTACATATTTTTTTTAAATCAGTTTAAAAATATATATATATATATCAGTTACTCATAGAAGCTGGTAATAGGGCGTAAAGACGCTATTAATAACTTCAGAAAGACTGGCATTGATTTGTATTTCATAGTTAATAACTATGTATTTATACATTCTCGTCAACGTTGATTATTTCCCAATCCCTCTTTTTACAGCGAGTAAAAAAACGCTCCCATTACATTTCTTTCGATATTTATTACCTGTGCTACCCGAATTAGAACCGGATTGGTTAGAACTGGAGCATTTAACTTAGAGGAGAAATTTTTGTATTGACATCTGCCTGCGAAACAAGTAAGTGTGTGTTCTGAATGACAAGTGTATTTTTGTTTGTGTAGTTTATGAGGCGGAATTTGGGACCGACCCAATATTCGCCTAGATGAATCAGAAACATGGAGACCAGGAATCGAGCCAGGTCCCGTTATACCTCCCCACAGCTACACTTAGGGGCTACAATTTAAACGTGGATTAAATTTTAATTTTGTTTTTCCACTTAGTAGTTTTCTCAGATTCAACAACCAGCGAACATGTAGCTTCCCAGGAAGTCCTGCTCCTTGTGCTAGTAGCCTGTTGAACAAATAGTGTGATTAGTTAGTAAGTATATAAGTCTGGCATATTAAAACACCAGTGTTGATAGCTACCAGCGTTGCTGTTTTGCTAAACTTAATGTTGTCAGGTAATATGGTTGAGCTGTCACTAATTGAGTTTAATGATGTTATTTTTTTCTAGGATAACAAACAATCCAACCCTTAACATTAGTTCCATGTTTATTTCGCAATTCTAGGATTTAAAAATACACAGAGTAACGCTATTGAACGTTATTATTATTTTTTAACTGCTTAATGTCTCATAACAGCGAGGTCTTTAGAGACGGGAAAGGATGGGAGGCAAGGATTGGAAAGGAATTCGGTCATGGTCTTTTGAAGGAAGGATCCCGGCATTTGCCTGGAGTGATCTGGGAAACCATGGAAAACCCATATCTGGATGCCCGGACGGGGATTCGAACCGCCGTCCTCCCGAAAGCGAGGCTAGAACGCTAACCGTTACACCACCACTTTATGTATCGTAGAGGTCTAGGATATTAGAAGCGGGAAAGGACAGTGGGCTAGGAACGGGAAGGAATTTGGTCACGACCTTAAGAAGGAGCCATCCCGCCTGAAGTGATTTCGGGAAACCATGGAAATCGGATTGCCGGCAGCGGATTTGAACCCGCATCCTCACGGATGCCAGACCCGAGGTTTACCACTCACCCACCAGAGAAGAAAAGACGCTTAATAAAGCAGCACATCGTAATAAATATTTGTCCCAGAATGTGACAACACCACTATAGTCACTCAAGTTATCATTGTTATCAGAAAAGAATAAAGCATTTCTTTCTCTATGAGCATAGAGGCACCAGATATCAACAATTGTAGAGTGGAAAATGCTCTATTTGACGTACACGTCAACATCGTTTGTTTGAAATGTTTGACGTTGAGCTCAAAGTTTAGCGGTGACATCACGAATTTATGAGCTTGTCATAACCTACGAAAACGACGCAAGGAGATGGGCCCGTTTTATGATGTGTGAATATTCCCCCTAAAATGGGGTAGTGGCAATCTCGTATCAGGCAAAAACCTCGTTACTACACCGCGCATCTCCACATAGCGACAGTTTTTTACACATCATTTTAGATTATAATCGCCTAAGCTAGGATGAGAACCTCAGTTTGTTTAATTAGTTAATAATTACTGTAAGTTTTGCTAATACAAGATTGGTGTCTGCAAGCAGAAATAATTAAATCTTTATATATATAAAAATCTCGTGTCACGATGTTCGTCCGGGATGAACTCCGAAACTACATAACCGATTTAGATGAAATTTGGCTTAATGTGTGTAATTTAGTCCAACTTAAAAGATAGGATAGTTTTTATTTGGATTATAGACCTCAATATTTATTATTTGCGAAATAAATGTTCATTAAATGCTTGTCATAGGACAATGGTTTGTAATTATCTGCAAGCCACCAAGACTAAGCGGTCTGCTGGCTAAGTGGTTAGAGCGTCTGACTGGAGATGGAAAAGTCACCGGTTCGAGTCCATGTCCCGGCTAGGATTTTTATAGACACTTAAACCGGCATTAACCCCCGGCGCCGCATGCTGTATGAGGTAAAATACGCCAGGACAGTACTGTGGTTCAGATTCGACGTTAAAATATAGGTCCCCTGTACCAGGCAGGATGGGCGGGCTAGGTAAAGACGGCTACGACAGGGGCAGAATGCCCAGCCAGTAGAAACCATGTCACCAGGTCATTACGACCACACGTAATTATTATTATAGTTCCATAAGTTTCTAACAGATGGCGATGTGTTAACTTATCAATACAACACTTGGTTAGCTAGGTTAGGTAATCATCCAGTAGATCACGTTCTGTTTCAATTTATTTATGCTACAGTTTATTCCTAACAGATGGCGGTGTGTTAATTTATCGAAACATCAAATAGATGGCGTTGTATTTCGATTTATTTATGCTACGGTCTATTCCACGCCATATGTGTGAGTTTCTTCAATTTTAATTGTGTTGTATTGTGTTATAATTATACTATATTGTTGTTCATCGTTTGTGTCTTTATACCTAGCGAAAAAGTAATTAATATTGAAGAAAATGTTACGATAAATTCGAATCGTGTAAGCATTTCTCGCTAGCTTATCATTTTTCTTCTTCTTTTTGTTATGGTCAGCTAGAGACCACGTGTCAATTTCAATGCCTCTCCTGTTGTTTTTTCTTTCTTCCTCCCCAGTACTCCTTCATTATTGCGCTCCTCTCTACCTTTCAATCCTGCCATATTCAAAGTCTGCCATCGAAAAAAATTCTTTCCATACAGTTCACTGGTATTATTTCGTTTCAAATCTTTCTAAACCTCTTGAAAGCCTGGTGTCATCCATGCTATAAATGTATCAAAAAATATCATTCTTATTTTTCTGTTATTTTTTTCAATGTTATTTTATATTTCCTCATTAGTTCTTAACTTCCATTTTACTGTATTTTTCAATGGACCCACTGTATTATAGTGTCTTATTTTAAGGCTTTCAGAAAGGCACTTTTTGTTGTAATTCAAATATTTTTCAGTGAAATGTTGCCAAAGAATCTAACCTCGACAATGCGTGTAGCAGAGAGGCAAGACGCACGACGAGAGAGCTCATCAATCAGCAACACAAATCGCGGCAAGTAAGGAAGTTCAAAGAATCAGGACAGCTGAGCGTCGTATGCAAGAATCTCAAGAACAGCGTGATGAACGTCTGTGACAGAATATATCGAGAACAAGAGCGGCACGAGAACAGCACATAGCTACATTTAGTGAAAGAGAACGAGAGAGACAGTAAATCAGCCGTGCTTTAACACGTGTATCATTTGTTCGTCTTGCATTCCAATATGCACCAGCCATTGATTACTCTGCACATCCTAAAACTGCAATCGATGCAATGAGAAAAATATGCCATTATTATCAGGCGTTGAAATTCCGCAATGAAGCAGCCGGCATGTGTTGCGCATCAGGAAAAGATGTACTATTACCACTACCCAATCCGCCAGAACATTTACAATCCATCTTGCTGGCGAAACAAACAATTCGAAATTGTTTCTGCGCAAGACACGCAAATTCAATTCTTGCTTCAAGATGACGTCTTTTGGGGCAACAAAAATTTGCGATCTTACATCTGATGGACGTCATTTTGAAACTAAATTCAAAATACAAGGCCAGGTGTACCATAAGTTTGGGTCGTTGATACCGATGCCAAACGATGACCCGAAGTTTCTCCAAATCTATTGGAAATTGTGAGGAACGCTTGAAAACTAGGTGCCAGTATAATTTCATCGAACAAGCAGAAGAGAGAGCAATTGTGGTATTGTTGGAAAATTGTTTGGAAAATAATAATCAACTTATTCAATTGTGTCGCCACAATTAAAAATTGACAACTGTCAAATTGTCATCAAAGCTGACAAATTACCATCAGGAGAACACGCTGGCAGATTCAACGCGCCAACCGTAGATGAAGTTGCAGTTTTTATGGTTGGTGACTCAGTTGATTTAAGTCACACGTCAAGAAAGAACTGTTAGTATAATTTCGGATCTACACCGTTCGTATGACGCACTCCAGTATCCACTGATATTCTGGCAAGGGCAGAATGAATATCACATCAACATCAAACAGCGTGATCCAATTGCTGGTAAATTTAATATTCAACTATTGAATTCGTTATTTTATTAGTACAGTAGACCCGCGGTATTCCGACCAGGGGACGGATTATAGCGGGCCAACTATATTGATTTCTTATTCTTTTTTTTACTATTTAATTTATTATTTTTTCAGGTAATAAAACAAATAAAAAAGTTACTTCAATGAAGTACTACGCCCCCCGATTGATGATTAGACGTAATTAGGATAACTATATCCTTCGATATCGTCAACTGTGCCTTCAATACGTCGTGGATATGTACGCCAAGGTTGAAAACAAGCATTTGCGATTTATTCGATACGACCAGGCTAAATAACGATCAGAGGAATACATCCTCTTACGAGATACTGTTATCGGCAGTATTTATGAAAATTTAAACGCCAATGATATGGGTAATGCATTTATTTTACCTTCAAGCTACATCGGCAGTTCACGGAACATGCAGGAATATATACAAGATGCGATGACTTACGTCATTATGGTCGTCCAGATTTGTTTATTACATTTACATGTAATCCGAATTGGGAGGAAATACAAACTTTGCTATTACCATGCCATCAATCAATGCATCGTCATGATGTCACGGCACGTGTGTTCAAACAAAAATTAAAATCATTGATTGATTTAATCGTAAAACATTCAGTTTTCGGTAACACACGTTGCTATCTGTATTTGATTGAGTGGCAAAAGCGAGGTTTGCCTCATTCTCACATTTTGATTTGGCTTGAAGTTAAAATACGTCCAGAAGAAATTGATGAAATAATTTCAGCCGAAATTCCGGACCCATTAATTGATCAAGAATTGTTTGATATTGTTACCAGTCACTCGATCCACCGACCGTGCGGTGCTTTTAACATGACATCGCCATGCATGGAAGGTGGAAAATGTAAGAAGCGTTTTCCAAAGGAATATACAAATGATACTATTACGGATATCAATGGTTATCCGTTGTATCGCCGCAGAAACGCTGAGAATGGTGGCCAAATATTTACAATGCGAATGCCAAATTCTAGAAACCAAGTTGAAATTGACAATCAGTGGGTGGTATCATACTCACCATTGCTTTCAAAAAAGTATAAGGCTCATATTAATGTCGAGTTTTGCAGTTCTGTAAAATACATTAAGTACCTTTGCAAATATGTTAATAAAGGCAGTGATTTGGCCGTATTTGAAGTTCAAAATGTAAATAAAAATGACGAAATAACACGATTCCAAATAGGTAAATACATCAGCAGCAACGAAGCTATCTGGCATATTTTTAGTTATCGCACCCATGAAAGAGACCCTTCCATCCACTATCTTGCAATACATCTTGAAAACGGTCAACGTGTATATTTCACCGAAGAAAATATTTTCCAAAGAATACTTGAGCCACCAAAAACGACAAACCACAAACTGAATTTTTCACATTGTGTCAAAAATCTGATGTGTTCCGCCAGTTCGCAAAAACATTATTATATACCGATGTTCCAAGCTATTTTTCATGGAACAAATTAGGTAAAAAATGGTAGCCACGTAAACAAGGAGAACCACATCCTCCGATCGCAGGCATATTCAAAGCAAAGACTTTCCACAGTGAATCCAAAACAACGTGAATGTTTCTTTCAGCATTTGTTATTGGTGAATGTTCCCGGACCAGCTTCTTTCGAATGTTTACGAACAGTTAACGGTCGAGTGTTCAATACATGTCAAGTGTTCAATACATGTCAAGATGCATGTCGCGAGTTGCAGCTGCTGGTAGACAACAATTATTGGACCTGACACTTGCTGATGCAGCGTTGACAGCCACGCCGAACAGTATTCGTCAAACTGTTTGCAATTATTTTATCATGTTATCCAACACAATCTTCGAGTTTGTGGGGAAAATATAAAAACAGTATGTCTGAAGATATAACTAAAATTTCAGTTTATATAAAAAATAAAAATAAATATCAATTTTTATATAATTTCAATTAAGTAATTTGTAATGAAATGTAAATTAATTTTTTTTTGATCGTTTGTCCTTAATTTCAACTCTCCGTAACTCTTTACCAATTACATTTGAATTTCCAAATCGACTACAATGTTTTTTTCTTTATTAGTGAATATTAATTTGACTACTTGAGGAAGTTTAGAATAACATTAATCCAACGAACTATAATTAGTAAGTCGCAGCAACGCGTGACCGGGTCAGCTAGTTGGCCTATGAAAATGTCATATCTACAACAGACCAATACAATAAATATGGAATATTGTGTACTTTAAAAGATGAAAATGTGTGTTCATTTCATTCCCCGTAACACTGATAGTAAAACATTTTATTGAGATTGAAACAAATGGTCACCCTTAAACAACCATTATTAAAGCCAGTCTTTAAACCGTGAAATAATTTTAAAGCGCATTCCATTGCACGACCAGCATATTACGAAACCAAACTGTTTACTAAACGTAACCTTATTCTTCAGTCGAGTCTCAGCTCTCGTAGTGTAAACTTCCTTATACTCGCGGATAAGCGTTGTGTGCGGCTAAGTGCTTCGCCGACTCCGGGCAGTGTTTTCCTGGAACTACGGACTAGTTCTCCGTGGGTATCTTCCCACCCTCGTGGTGAAATAGTGCAATAGTTGACCAAGTACACACATCAGTTAATTCAACATAGCCTGCCGCCGTCATGTACGGCGGGGACTATGGCGAAGGCGGCCAGCTCCAGCTCCAGCCGTCGACACTCTGCCAGGCAAATGATGAGACAATCATAGCCCAGCAGACGAAGACAAAATTAGTGGCAGCCATGTGCAGTTCCAATCGCATAGCAATAGTGATGATACGAGTGCAACCATGGACGTGGTCAGCTCAGTTTTCAACACTGTGAACACACCACTAGCAATCTTCAATCCTACTTTAATCCAACGTGACCAGCAATCGAGAAGAGAAGATGAAGTGGTAGCACATATACCGCAGAAACGCCCCTTCGCCTCCGCAAACGGCATCGGCACCGGCGCCACCAGCGGAAGCAGCAAGGTTCTCCGTTCCTCACGGCATTCTCCGCCACCAGCAGACATTAGTATGGACTCATCGCAGCAGGAACATGCACAGCGACACCTGCCAGCAACGGCCACCGAAAACAACATCCTGCAGATAAATGGGGCGGCGCCAGCACATTATGAAAGTTATGATCTTGGTCCCTACCACGTGTATATAGAAAGTCAGGGCAAAAACATTGGACGCATCCACCCAATGGCTATCGGCCGCATCATGTACTCCCTCAGCCAGGATATAGGTAAAAACATAATCCAGATAGCCCATGCTGAGCGAAATCGCGTCAAGATCGGTAGCATCGGCCAACAGCCTGGTCACGAGTTCTGTTTGGGAGCGAAATGGCCTATGGGTCTACATCCCGTCCTCTCTCAATACCGAGCAAGGGATTATTATAAACGTCATGACAGAAATATCAGAGGAAGAAGTAATGGAGGTGTGAATATCAAGTAGTAAAGGTCAAAAGGTTTATTATAAAATCGAAAGAAAATGAGCAAACGAAGGAAATCCCGCTTCCGGTATGTCTCCTAACTTTCAAAGCTCAGAGGCGCCCCAATTATGTCTATATACATGGAGTGAGATGTCCTGTAGAACCCTATATTAAGCCGGTAATACAGTTCTTTAACTGCCTCCGCTTTAGGCACCCCAGCAATCAGTGCAGAAGCAGCAAACGATGCCCCTTTTGCACAAATCCTCATGATGGAACAGAATGTGTGAACCAAAGTAACCCAATATGTGTCCACTGCAGCGGCGGTCACCCATCCTTCGACAGACACTGCCCTTAATACGTCAAACAAAAGAAGATCAAACAGGTGATGGCCCAGGAAAATCTAAGCTATAAGCATGCCCTAGAGAAAATCTCCATCCCATCGTACTCTAGTATGGTGGTGAGCCTACAAAGAGCGAACATGCAATCTCCAATCATGGCCACCCACGAATGAATCTATGACCAAAGTGGTTGGAACATAGCACAGCATAATCCTACAACCCCTCCCCCCCAAACGTCCTGATTTATCCTACCCAACAGGCGCAGATACCACAGGCCACTCCTACGCTGGTAAACATCCCCACTGACCTGGAGAACTCCCTACCATCCTTTCCGGCCAGGAACCAAGTTCACCCTCCTAGCTCCGAAAGTCAGAGAAAAGCGGGCAGAACTACAAGCAGTGCTGTAGACAGGTCCTACAAAAACTATTGGATTCCGTACAATAGACACATCGAACCGATCGTCCGCAACCCATACCCTCCCCATCCGGTAAATAACCATTCTGACTTACCATCTACGGAATCCTCGGTCAACAAAATGTTTGAAATAATAATGTGTGTGATAAATCAACTGGTAGGAAACCAGTTGCTGAATCCTTCCCTGTACGCCCCTAATGTAAAACAACTTTTTGCTCCGTTCCCGGTCCATAGACAATGGCGGCTCCGGTTAGAAACTTCGGAACAGCCCTGCATTGCGAGATCATCGTCGAATGGAATGCAAGATCCATCAGGGCCAACAAAGAGAGTTTGCTGCAATACTCCTCAACGAATAAGGTGGCCGTTATGGCCATCAGTGAGACCTGGCTGAAACCAGGTGAACGATTTTTATTCTAGGGGTATAATTCCATTAGATCAGGTCGTCCTGTTGGCTACGGGGGCTCTGCTATTCTAATTAGAAACTCTATTTATTATGAACCAATACACCTCCGCACGGAAGATACGGAATTTAATATATGTGCCGCTAGAATCCGTCTTAGCAAGAAAGAGGTCACCATCGTATCAATGTACAGACCACCGAACAAGAAGTTATCGAAAGCAACCATCACGAACCTCCTCAGACCCCTACCGAAACCGGTCCTTCTCTTAGGAGACCTTAACGCCCATAACATTCTATGGGGAAGTTCAAGCACAAACGAAATGGGTAACACTATAGCTACTATTTTAGAGGAAGAAGACATGGTTGTATTGAACAGTGACGACCCCACCAGGATCAATCCGCCAGGCCAGGGTCCTTCTGCAGTGGACATTTCTTGTGTATCGGCGAATATAGCCGTGGACATCTCTTGGGAAATGGTCGAAGACACGATAGGATCTGACCATCTTCCCATCCTACTCCGCTTCAGTTCTGACAACTCAGTACCACGGTTCATCTTCCCTACCAACGAATGGAAAATTCACCAAGCTGACTGGGAAAAATTTGAAACTGGCTTGGAACGACTCACATCAACTTGGGAGTGCAGAGCTGATGCTGCGTCGGATTATCGCCTTTTGATATACGATATTAATCAAGCTGCTAAAGCTTCCATTCCCGCACAGAAACCTGTATACTCTCTGAAGAACAAACGGATACCTTGGTGGGACAACGAATGCAGGGAAGCGGTGCAACGACGCAGCGACACGCTACGTGCATTTAGAAGTTGCCCCAAGCTGGACAACTACCTGGCCCTCTGCAGAGCGCAGGCTAGCGTCAAGAAGATAGTCAAGAGAAAGAAAAGAGATAAATGGAACGAGTTCTGCGAATCCTTCAACAAAGATACGCCCATACCTTACATATGGCACAACTTGAGGAAATTAAAGCACTCAGCCTCCTCGGCAATTGGAACCTCTCCTATAACGAACAACATCATGGAAAACCTCCTCATCTCCTTAAACCCGGCTTGGGTGGATCCCAACCGTGCAGAACTGAAGGCGCCTGAGCCACACTTCCTGCTACACCCGTTCCAACTCAACGAACTCAATTCTGCTCTAAATCATGGATCAGACACAGTGCCAGGTCCGGACAACATCCATTACGCCATGCTGAGGAACCTGCCAGTCTCGGCTAAACAAAGTTGTACAGTTTTCTGAACAGGATCTGGGAGAATAGAATTCAAATTAAGGAAACGAAAACAGCCCGGGTGGTTCCTGTGAGGGCCAGGGAAAGACGGCCACAAGTAGGACTCCTACAGACCCATAAACTTACTGTCGTGCACCCACAAAATCCTGGAACGCATGATCAAACAGAGATTGGAATGTTAGCTAGAGCATCATTCACTCCTCCCTGAAACACAGTACGGATTTAGAAGAGGTAAAGGCACGGAGGATATCTTAGCACACCTGACAACGAAAATCCACTCCTGCTTAGCCAAAAACAATTTTATGATCGCCGCATACATCGATATAAACAGCGCATACGACCATGTGTCCCTTCCGATGCTAGCTAAGAAACTTCGCTGCCTAGGGATCTCACAAGTCATTGTGGGAAATATAGTGGCACTGCTTTCAGACAGGTGGCTTGTAGTATCGCGGGGAGGTTCCCCTGTGGCATCCAGGAAAACAAATCGAAGCCTGCCTCAGGGCTCCGTTCTTTCGCCGCTGCTATTTAACCTGTATACTTGTGACCTCCACCATACTATAAGTGGCAGTATCACCATCCTCAAATTCGCCGACGATCTTTGTATATTCATAGTAGGAGACTCATGGGAAGAATGCCTCCGGAAGCTGTCGTCGGAAATGGATAAATTCAAACAATGGCTGTTCAACAATAGGTTTGACATATCACCTACGAAGTTGGCCGTATCCATATACACCCGTCATAGAATGCCCGCAAGGGTCGATATAAAATTAGGACCCTTCACGTTCCCCGTAAAAAGCACGGTGAAATATTTGGGCGTATGGATCGACAACAAACTCAAATGGGGTAATCATATAAAAAACATAATCAAGAAATGCGACATGGCCACTAATCTCATTCGAGCAATAGCCAGAATCAAGTGGGGTGGCCACCCCGCAATATTATTAAGGATATACAAATCCTCCTTGGTGCGCCCTCACTTCGACTATGCATGTATATGCTAAGGGTCAGAATCGGAAACCCTACTCAAAGATCTAGACAAAGCACAATATAAGGCTCTCCGGGCATGTGTAGGGGCAATAAAATCGACGCCCACGAACGCGCTTTTAGTCGAAGCACTCGAACCCCCGCTAAACATCCGCAGGAGCCTTCTTAGCTCGAAATTCCTCCTCAAACACAGCCAATATGCTGGTAGTAATATGATGAATGCAATTCACGATCTCGCAATACAATGCCTCACTGCCAACTACTGGGTAAAGAAAAAAACGCCTCCACTTGCGACCGAATATTTAGATGCCTACAAGTTCTATACGAGCATTCGACAAAACACAAAAATGCCATCCTATGATGCCTCGTATTGCAGCACCGTAACAAAATTGGAAATGTTTACAGATATGGAAGCGACGCCCCAGCCGGAAAGCCACAGAACAAATGTGTACCAATTTCTGTACAATCGTAACCAAACGGAACACATATACACGGATGGATCTAAGCTCCCGGACGCGGCAGGATGTGCTTTCTTCACTCCAAAATTTGACGTAATGGGACTATTCCAGCTTCCTGCGGAATGTTCCATCATGACTGCAGAACTGAGGGGCACACTTGAAGCACTCAATTTCGCCAAAAACTCCTCAAGCACCGCCTTTGTAATACTATCGGACTCTAGATCGGCCCTGATGTCACTAAAATACCACCACAGTAAATGGCACAATGATAAACGTGTGTACGACATCGTGAACGTAGTCCAAGAATTAAAACGCTCCAACAAATCAGTAGAATTCAAAAGGGTCAAAGCTCACTGTAACCTCCATGGAAACGAGACGGCTAACCGGTACGCAAAACAAGCCGTAGCGGTATAACAGAATATAATAAGATTCCCTATCCTGACGCTGTATGTCTCATCAAAAACATTGCACTATCTAAGTGGAATATGGAGTGGAAGAAATCTATCACGACCAGAGGTCACCATTATAGCCTCATACACCCGGTGATCCCAACCAAGCAGTGGTACGAGAAATATAAATGAACCCGCAGGTTTAGCACATGCATCGCCAGACTCAAATTCAACCACGGATGCTTCAAACAACATCTCCACCGTATTCACGTCATGGACACGCCCAACTGTATATGTGGCGAAATTGAGGATACAGATCACCTCCTGTTCGGTTGCAGTAGGAAGAAGACAGAGTCAGACCTTCTTCTACGATTCCTCACGAAAGCAAGAATCCCGTTACCCACATGCGCTGCCACACTCCTATCAACTGAGAACTACGCGATCTACAAGATTTTATATCAACATATGAAAGGAATTGGTGTTACAATCTAATAGACGCATTTATGTATCTGCAACATTATATAGATAGGTCTCTGTACAATGTTAATGTGAGACATAAGCAAGGTTATAATATCAAGCGTGTTGTGCGGGTGATCACACTACTCCCTAGGACAGCAATGTTCCTTCACTGATATTATGTATGAATTAGAGCTAATTATAAGTGATGTATATTGTAAACAACCCCAGTTTTTATCATCATGGATACGGCAAAGTAGCCTAACGCAGATAACAAAGTTAACTGTAATATCTTACCTCTGTACATGTCGAACCACTTCCTAAAAATGTCTAGATTCAATTAGAGGATAATACTCTCACTGCAGCTGATCTTGTATGATTATGTATATGGGCTGTCCCATAACAGTGTAGTATCCATGTAACCTGTACATGGCTGTATGGGTGCGCAGCCCAAATGCCAATAAAATTAATTTAAAAAAAAAAAACTTATTCTTCCTCGGTGGCTGCCGATGAAGAAGTGATCACGCTCAAATAGACACAATCTTCCTATCCTTGTCTCTACGTAAGCAAATTCCTTCTCCCCTACACTGATTGTTGCTCAAGAAGTAAAGTATTGTTCTTCGTGGACAAATGTAAACGGCCAGCTTTTTACCCCCTGTGCCGAACGTTACGTTTTCAATTGGCCTGAGTGGATGGGGGCGAACAGGGCCGGCGCTAGGTATTTCGGGCCCGGGGTAAAATGGGTGACCTTTTTTTTTTTTAGCTGTACAAACTGGCCGGCTGACAATGGGCGGATTCTTGGCTTCATGGCCTGAGGGCCCCTAAAGTCGGTGATGGGGGCCCCCCATCAGCCGGCGGGGCCGGGTACTTTTGACCCGCTTACTCCCTCCTAGCGCCGGCCCTGGGGGCGAATTTTGTGCGCATTTGGTGGAAGCAGATTTTTGGGTGGAAGTTTATTAACCTTCGGGACCTGTGTCAGATATTCTATTCCTATTGCACTATCTTCTCTTTTGAAGATGTCTTCTGATGTCTTGAGGTATGGTCTTCTGCTGGTCTAATCAATGACTTGTGGTCTATAAAGAGATGTTGATTGTCAGGAATCATTGACACCAATCCATTAGTTACCGTTGGAGAACCGTTTGAGGTAGGGAAAGTCCAGAGTGAAATGATAACCTAGCTGAGATCCTACCTAATAAATAATGTAGGCTACTATTGTATTTATAGTCCTTTTATTGACCACTGAAGACTGTATGAATACAGTTAAGAACGCGATCTGTAAGGATAAATTCCGATAGCCTCTGAAAATATTAATTGTTTACTGAGCCGCATCTCGGCTGCGCAGACAGACTGTTACAGAATTTTAACTTACTGATTGAATGGCGAAATGACATGATGGATGAATGGTGGCAAGGCAAGCTAACGAGACACGGTCTTGCTAAGAACTGACCCCTATCGACTGGTTCGTAACGACTGACAAATTTAGCACCATTGCACTGGGGTTTGGCTAGCTACAGGTTCTTCTTACTATTATGATAGACAAGGTGCCTAACTGCTATATCAGGCGTTTATTGCACATACTTAATTGTAGCCATACATCCGATTAGATGCCATCTGCTAGATTAACCCCGATTGTGCTGATCACTGGAATAATAGTTACTTGTAATTAACAATCATTTCGAGGTACAGATGGTGGATCTATTCCCTACATTGACCGTTAAATCGGCCATGACGAAGACTCGGCTACGGAGAGAGGCGTTGGAACCGTTAACTAAACATAGTGACTGCCATACAGAAACTATGCTTCCAGAAAACAGCTAGTGCGTACCGTTCGATCGGTCGTCATCCGGTCAACGCCTTCCATCATGATATCTACTGACGCTAGAGTCTGTAAAACGTGACTGACTCACGTGGACTCTTCACTTGCGTCTGGGACGTTACTTCTAACTAAAAGTACCAATATTTTACCATTAAATTATACCTTTCAAAACCGTCCTTTACACAAGTCATCTTCATACTAATGCGTGTTAGGTATTCTATTTGTAGAGTGTGAATTTAGCTGGAAATCTCCGACAGTCCCAACATATAAATAAAAGATCATGGTTAAGAGCCGAATAATATAATCAGTGTAACAATTACGTATATGCTAGGATTTAGAACAATTTTAATACATTAGCTGTGAAAGCCGAATACATAGCACTTTCACTCTAGCATAGTGTATGATTACTGATCAGTTATCTCAGGCTAGATATTTTTCAGAAAAACCACAGCTCCCAATTCATCGAAATTGCACACATCAAGCTTGGAACTAGCTAAAATCAAGTAAACCCTATACAACGGAATTGCACACATCAAGCTTGGAATTAGCTAAAATCAAGGAAACCCAACATATCGGAATTGCACACATCAAGCTTGGAATTAGCTAAAATCAAGGAAACCCAATACATCGAAATAGCGCACATCAAGCTTGGAACTAGCTACAATCAAGGAAACCCAATAAATCGGAATTGCACACATCAAGCTTGGAACTAGCTGAAATCATGGAAACCCAATACATCGAAATTGCGCACATCAAGCTTGGAACTAGCTAAAATTAAGGAAACCCAAATGGAAGTTTGGTCAGATGCTGTTTCAACATCAATGAAACATAACCTTCAGAAACAAGATTCTTATCCAAGTCTCTGTAAGATAAACTCCTGGATTCAACCTACTTAAGAAGACCTGGACGCAGCTGAACCGCTTGAGAAAAAAATGTGGAAGATGTAACTTCTTAATGTACAAATGGGGAGGAATTAAGAACTCTAACTGTAGTTACAACCAACAGACAATAAAAAAACATCACTATGGAATACTCTCTTATGTTAGAAACCGAGGGGGGCGGTGTAACGGTTAGCGTTCTCGCCTCGCATTCGGGAGGACGGCGGTTCGAATCCCCGTCCGGGCATCCAGATTTGGGTTTTCCATGGTTTCCCCAAATCACTCCAGGGAAATGCCGGGATGCTTCCTTCAAAAGGCCATGGCCGAATTCCTTCCCATTCCTTGCCTCCATCCTTGCCCCCCATCCTTTCCCGTCTCTAAAGACCTCGATGTTAAAAAGAGACGTAAAGCAGTTAAAAAAAAATCTTATGTTAGAAGATACAGCGGTACAGTCCACAATTATTCTAATCACCAATTTGTTAAGTCAGTTAGTATTTCCAACCTATTTTAAGTCCATTGTAAGAGCGTTGATCACTCTTCTTCTCTGATGCAAATATCAAGTGTGGCAACCAAGTTTGTACTATTGCTATGGCGATGTTAAAGCATGTGCTCTCTGTTTCTACCTACAAAATGTTTGCAGGACGCTTAAAAAGATACAGGATCAGTTGAGCTCAAGACGGAACTTGAAGGAAACAGAACCGTGTTTACACTCTCGAGCGAGAGCGGAAGAAAACGGTCGGAGTGGCAGCGGTTAAACAGCCAACACAGGCCAAACTCTAATATTGCTTAGTAACCTGTAGAAGTGAGCATGTGATTGTGCATGTACGTACGAAAGCGTACAATTAACGACATTTGGACGGTAAAAAACATCTGCGGTCACAAACCAGAGGAAATGGCCGACGAATTTTCAAAAAGAAGAAGACAAAAAGGAAACTTTTGTGTACCAAAATGTACAAGACATGGTGGTGCCAGTAAAGAAGAAAATAGGAAAACGAATGAACGATAGTGAGAAACAAGAAATGTACAACCTTAAGAAGAGGCAAAGAGCGACAGAGGAAAAAACCAACACACGAAACAAAGCAGAATTGATATTACCGGAGGCAATTAGAAAAAGAATAAAAATCAAGGACATGCTCCAAACACATCCATCTAGAAAGAAACGACAAAGAATATAGCGAGAAGAAACCAGGGAAACAAGTTACGACAGCAAGAATACGTTTACATAACGCAATAGACTGTACAAAGCACACTAAGAAGGCCTGTTCATAGAGACTGTCGAACTAGCGAGCGAGGTAAATATGCAACACCCATTATAATTAGGTAAGCGACTAGTTGAGTGGAGTACAGACGAGTGATCAAATCAGTACCACTGTACTTATCGGAAGAAGAGATAAAACTAAATGCCCAATCGAATGCACCAATCATCGACGTGAGGCGCTTCACCAAGAAAGCACAACTGGATGGAAAGACGGTGAAAACACCTCTAATGACGGTACAGATAACGTTCTGGATGTCAATAACTGCCAGAATACATTGAAATATACTTCTACTACTACAACATATACAGGAAGGACAGGGAAGATAGATATGGCGGTATGGTATTCATGGACAGAAATGGGCTAAACAGCTCCCTCAGAAACACGGCAACAGTAACAACCAAAATAGAAATCTTACCATCAAACATTTGTATGTCTTAGACAAGGTGGCACCATCACACGGTTTTTTAATTATACAAGCCACCAAGGATCAACGATACTTAAAAGGAATCGTCGAATTACTCAACCAGCTCCATACAGGAAGTATTCTGCCCATCACCCACTATGGCACGGCAATCTAACAGACCAGCTTGGAGGAGAGATCTCAGCCGCAGTTATATCATTCACATTTACCACACTCAATAACGAAAACTAAAATACAAACACCTTACCAAAGAAGATCGTCGCCAGACATATCTATTGTATCAAAAACTCAAGACACAAAACAAATCGTGAAATACTAAATGATACCCTTCGCAGCGACCACTTCGTTAGAAAAATGACCATATATGCACAAAATTGACACAACCAACCACCACTAAGAATATCAAGAGAAGATATGCACCCTGTTGGAACAGGAATATGATGAGGATGTGCACATACAGCAATGGTGCAATAACATCTATGAAAAAATTGCATCCGCAGCCAAAGAATGTGTACCCTTGACCAAAATCAAAAAGAAGATTTCGGTAGAAAGGAAACCATGATGGACAACAGAATGCTCCAAAGCCATACTTAGACGACACTTAGCCATCAAAGCACATAAACTATGACCGACAGTGCTAAGCTCAGGAAGGCAATATGAGAAGCCAGGTCCACCATAAGTAGGGCAAAAGGAAAGGGATGGGAAAGTTCTCAGACAGTATCACACCACAAGAAATGTGGAAAAAAGCTAAGGTAGTTTAAAGGAAACAAAACATACGTCAACTGGATCACCGCAACATAGAAGTAACGGAACAATTCTTGACCCTTACTGCGCCCTAGAACGTCTCGCTAGGACAGTGGCGGGGACAGTGCTAAAAATCAAGACAATGGTCTAAACACATCAAACAACACCCAGTTCCAAATGTCAGAACTACTATGTGCATTAGGAAAGGAAGACACGGCTCTCGGAAAAAGACGGGATAACGTACTCCTTATTTGAAAAAAACTTCCACCAAGAGCGAAACAGAAGCTGCTAGGCATAAATAATGAAATGCTGCAAACAACAGATGTGCCGGAACAGTAGAGGAATGTCCTGATTATACCAGTCCTAAAGTGATTCATATAGACACACTAGCTGACCCGGTCACGCGTTGCTGTGACTTACTAATTATAGTACGTTGGATTAATGTTATTCTAAACTTCCTCAAGTAGTCAAATTAATATTCACTAATAAAGACAAAAACATTGTAGTCGATTTGGAAATTCAAATGTAATTGGTAAAGAGTTACGGAGAGTTGAAATTAAGGACAAACGATCATAAAAAAATTTAATTTACATTTGCATTACAAATTACTTAATTGAAATTATATAAAAATTGATATTTATAAAATAAATAAAACATTATTTTTTATTTATTTATATAAACTGAAATTTCAGTTATATCTTCAGTCATACTGTTTTTATATTTTCCCCACAAACTCGAAGATTGTGTTGGATAACATGTTGTCAAAATAATTGCAAACAGTTTGACGAATACTATTCGGCGTGGCTGTCAACGCAGCATCAGCAAGTGTCAGGTCCCAATAATTGTTGTCTACCAGCAGCTGCAACTCGCGACATGCATCTTGACATGTATTGAACACTTGACATGTATTGAACACTCGACCATTAAATGTTCGTAAACATTCGAAAGAAGCTGGTCCGGGAACATTCACCAATAACAAATGCTGAAAGAAACATTCACGTTGTTTTGGATTCACTGTGGAAAGTCTTTGCTTTGAATATGCCTGCGATCGAAGGATGTGGTTCTCCTTGTTTACGTGGCTACCATTTTTTACCTAATTTGTTCCATGAAAAATAGCTTGGAACATCGGTATATAATAATGTTTCTGCGAATTGGCGGAACACATCAGATTTTTGACACAATGTGAAAAATTCAGTTTGTGGTTTGTCGTTTTTGGTGGCTCAAGTATTCTTTGGAAAATATTTTCTTCGGTGAAATATACACGTTGACCGTTTACAAGATGTATTGCAAGATGGTGGATGGAAGGGTCTCTTTCATGGGTGCGATAACTAAAAATATGCCAGATAGCTTCGTTGCTGCTGATGTATCTACCTATTTGGTATCGTGTTATTTCGTCATTTTTATTTACATTTTGAACTTCAAATACGGCCAAATCACTGCCTTTATTAACATATTTGCAAAGGTACTTAATGTATTTTACAGAACTGCAAAACTCGACATTAATATTAGCCTTATACGTTTTTGAAAGCAATGGTGAGTATGATACCACCTACTGATTGTCAATTTCAACTTGGTTTCTAGAATTTGACATTCGCATTGTAAATATTTGGCCACCATTCTCAGCGTTTCTGCGGCGATACAACGGATAACCATCGATATCCGTAATAGTATCATTCGTATATTCTTTGGAAAACGCTTCTTACATTTTCCACCTTCCATGCATGGCGATGTCATGTTAAAAGCACCGTCACGGTCCGTGGATCGAGTGACTGGTAACAATATCAAACAATTCTTGATCAATTAATGGGTCCGGAATTTCGGCTGAAATTATTTCATCAATTTTTTCTGGACGGATTTTAACTTCAAGCCAAATCAAAATGTGAGAATGAGGCAAACCTCGCTTTTCGCCACTCAATCAAATACAGATAGCAACGTGTGTTACCGAAAACTGAATGTTTTACGATTAAATCAATCAATGATTTTAATTTTTGTTTGAACACACGTGCCGTGACATCATGACGATGCATTGATTGATGGCCTGGTAATAGCAAAGATTGTATTTCCTCCCAATTCGGGATTACATGTAAATGTAATAAACAAATCTGGACGACCATAATGACGTAAGTCATCGCATCTTGTATATATTCCTGCATGTTCCGTGAACTACCGATGTAGCTTGAGGTAAAATAAATGCATTACCGATATCATTGGCGTTTAAATTTTCATAAATACTGCCGATAACAGTATCTCGTAAGAGGATGTATTTCTCTGATCGTTATTTAGCCTGGTTGTATCGAATAAATCGCAAATGCTTGTTTTCAACCTTGGCGTACATATCCACGACGTATTGAAGGCACAGTTGACGATATCGAAGGATATAGTTATCCTAATTACGTCTAATCATCAATCAGGGGGCGTAGTACTTCATTGAAGTAACTTTTTTAATTTGTTTTATTACCTGAAAAAATAATAAATTAAATAGTAAAAAAAAGAATAAGAAATCAATATAGTTGGCCCGCTATAATCCTTACCGCGGTCTACTGTACTAATAAAATAACGAATTCAATAGTTGAATATTAAATTTACCAGCAATTGGATCACGCTGTTTGATGTTGATGTGATATTCATTCTGCCCTTGCCAGAATATCAGTGGATACTGGAGTGCGTCATACGTACGGTGTAGATCCGAAATTATACTAACAGTTGTATCTTGACGTGTGACTTAAATCGACTGAGTCACCAACCATAAAAACTGCAACTTCATCTACGGTTGGCGCGTTGAATCTGCCAGCGTGTTCTCTTGATGGTAATTTGTCAGCTTTGATGACAATTTGATAGTTGTCATTTTTTAATTGTGGCGACACAATTGAATAAGTTGATTATTATTTTCCAAACAATTTTCCAACAATACCACAATTGCTCTCTCTTCTGCTTGTTCGATGAAATTATACTGGCACCTAGTTTTCAAGCGTTCCTCACAATTTCCAATAGATTTGGAGAAACTTCGGGTCATCGTTTGGCATCGGTATCAGCGACCCAAACTTATGGTACACCTGGCCTTGTATTTTGAATTTAGTTTCAAAATGACGTCCATCAGATGTAAGAATCGCACAAAAGACGTCATCTTGAAGCAAGAATTGAATTTGCGTGTCTTGCGCATAAACAATTTCGAATTGTTTGTTTCGCCAGCAAGAAGGATTGTAAATGTTCTGGCGGATTGGGTAGTGGTAATAGTACATCTTTTCCTGATGCACAACACATGCCGGCTGCTTCATTGCGGAATTTCAACGCCTGATAATAATGGCATATTTCTCTCATTGCACCGATTGCAGTTTTTGAATGTGCAGAGTAATCAATGGCTGGTGCATATTGGAACGCAAGACGAACAAATGATACACGTGTTAAAGCACGGCTGATTTACTGTCTCTCTCGTTCTCTTTCACTAAATGTATCTATGTGCTGTTCTCGTGCCGCTCTTGTTCTCGATATATTCTGTCACAGACGTTCATCACGCTGTTCTTGAGATTCTTGCATACGATGCTCAGCTGTTCTGATTCTTTGAACTTTCTTACTTGCTGCGATTTGTGTTGCTGATTGATGAGCTCTCTCGTCGTGCGTCTTGCCTCTCTGCTACACGCATTGTCGAGGTTAGATTCTTTGGCAACATTTCACTTGAAAAATATTTGAATTACAACAAAAAGTGCCTTTCTGAAAGCCTTAAAATAAGACACTATAATACAGTGGGTCCATTGAAAAATACAGTAAAATGGAAGTTAAGAACTAATGAGGAAATATAAAATAACATTGAAAAAAATAACAGAAAAATAAGAATGATATTTTTTTGATACATTTATAGCATGGATGACACCAGGCTTTCAAGAGGTTTAGAAAGATTTGAAACGAAATAATACCAGTGAACTGTATGGAAAGAATTTTTTTTCGATGGCAGACTTTGAATATGGCAGGATTCAAAGGTACAGAGGAGTGCAATAATGAAGGAGTACTGGGGAGGAAGAAAGAAAAAACAACAGGAGAGGCATTGAAATTGACACGTGGTCTCTAGCTGACCATAACAAAAAGAAGAAGAAAAATGATAAGCTAGCGAGAAATACTTACACGATTCGAATTTATCGTAACATTTTTTCAATGTTATATTCATGTGTGTAATTAATTTTTCGCTAGGTATAAAGACACACAAACGATGAACAACAATACAGTATAATTATAACACAATACACAGCACAATTAAAATTGAAGAAACTCACACATATGGCGTGGAATAGACCGTAGCATAAATAAATCGAAAATCAACGCTATCTATTTGATGTTTCGATAAATTAACACACCGCCATCTGTTAGGAATAAACTGTAGCATAAATAAATTGAAACAGAACGTGATCTACTGGATGATTACCTAACCTAGCTAACCAAGTGTTGTATTGATAAGTTAACACATCGCCATCTGTTAGAAACTTATGGAACTATAATAATAATTACGTGTGGTCGTAATGACCTGGTGACATGGTTTCTACTGGCTGGGCATTCTGCCCCTGTCGTAGCCGTCTTTACCTAGCCCGCCCATCCTGCCTGGTACAGGGGACCTATATTTTAACGTCGAATCTGAACCACAGTACTGTCCTGGCGTATTTTACCTCATACAGCATGCTGCGCCGGGGGTTAATGCCGGGTTAAGTGCCTATAAAAATCCTGGACGAGACATGGACTCGAACCGGGGACCTTCCCATCTCCAGTCAAACGCTCTAACCACTTAGTCAGCAGACCGCTTAGCCTTGGTGGCTTGCAAATAATTACAAACCATTGTCCTATGACAAACATTTAATGAACATTTATTTCCCAAATAATAAATATTGAGGTCTATAATCCAGGTAAAAACTATCCTATCTTTTAAGTTGGACTAAATTATACTCATTAAGCCAAATTTCATCTAAATCGGTTATGTAGTTTTCGAGTTCATCCCGGACGAACATCGTGACACGAGATTTTTATATATATAAAGATATCATTAATATCCTGTCTAGCATAGATCATGTGCATAATAATCAAAAGCAGAATGCAGTGGTTCATGGAGCATCACAGGAAATTTGATAGCAGAACAATGGGATTCCGGAAAGGGTACGCCACTATAGACAATATAAGTATATTATTTGGGGATATACAGTTAAGCTACGTCCGCCACCTTCCTTGACATCGAAGATGCATATGTAACAATACCCATTATGTAACATCTGAGCCAGTCAGCCAAATAATCAAGGAAACAATGGAGAGATGTAACATCAAGCTACAATGGACCTCGGGTCCTGTCGGTGTAAGAGAAAATGAAGAGACGAAAGCGATAGGCTACATTTTACTAAATGCCACAATTATAGAGGAGATACCAAAACATTAAACAGATTACAACCACACAATCACACAAATAGTGAACAAAAGATGGATAGTGGTAGAACAGGATTATAGCGTCTGGTATAAAGCCATAGCAGGGAAACCGGACTACAAATCATGGTATGACAGGCAATCATAAAAATAAATAGAAGCAAGATAACAATAATAATCAGACTGGGAACAGGGCACGCACTCCTACGAGACAGAATGTACACCATGAAAATCGCGAATAATCCGGATGTGCCAACAATACGATGATGTAGAAGATATATACCACTTTCTACTGAGATGCAAACAATATAGCAATCTGAGGAAAGAAATAATAGAAAGCGAACACATGATCAAGGATATAACAGGCCTAATACAAACCACATCCATATCAACTCTAAAATCAATACAGAAATAATTAATAAATACTAATAGCAGAATATAATAATCAAGGGTTACACAAAACATGATGATGGTCAAAATAGTCGGACAGCTAAACCCCTTAAGGAAAGGAGATATAGGATCATTGCAGCAAAATATCAGAGAGAGCATCGTGCTTGTCTGCCCATGGCTTGACATGGCGTTGTCCCCAGAGTGCGGAAAAGTTCTTACAATCTAGTTGTATCACCTTCCAAAAGTTAATGCTGTCATCTTCGGCGTTTCATAATTTGATTTGTGTTGTCCGGTGCAGACGTTGCAGGGCTTATTGCTCATGAAGCAGGTTATCTGACCATCTTTGGTCACTAAAATGGTAAGTTGTCCCCAGGTTGGCAATCAATGGATTGTCCGACTCATTACACCCCTAGGAAAATTCGACAGCTAACATTATAAACCTGTTTTTCAGTCACGGGAATCCTTTGATTTCGTGTAATCTGTTGACTGGGGTTTCCCTCCGTAATTTATGTGTGGACCTGATCACACATTTTTGAATAGTTAGCAGGAATTTGAGGTGGGTGTCTGCTACACTTCCCCAAACATCTGCGGTATACTCCAAGAGTGGCCTGATGAGGGCGATAGACAGGCAAATTCCAAACTGTAGCTGGAGTGTAGATGACGGGCTACAATGTATTTATTCTTACCATAGTTCTCTGACAGAGATTCCTACTGTGTATTTTCCATTTTAACGTTTTATGCATGGTTACACCAAGGTACCTGGTGATTGTAGATCACTCGATGTTATCTCCAAACAGGTTAAGTCGTGGGGAACTGACCTGCTCACTATGAGTGCCTGGCTATTCGCGGCGCTGAACTCTAGTCGCCAATCGTTCTATGTTGTTGCACGCCCGCTGGAGCTTCGTCCTCGCTTGCGTGGCCCTGACGCTTCTGGTGAAGACAATTGTATCGTCCGTGTTCTTGCTCTGTACAAGGTAGGTCTGAGGTACAGATGTTGTATAGCACAGGACCCAGGTCTGGTACCTATTGCAATCAAGCTCTGATTGTTTGCACGGATGATATGGCGTCGTGGATCAGTACGCGGAATGTGCGTCCAGTGAGGTAACTCCTTAGGAGTCGCATATGAGACGTTGGTACCCCTTATACCAGCAGCTTGTGTAAGACTCCTTGGTGCCAGAACAAGTCGAAGGCTTATGAAACATCGAGAAACGCCGCGCTGAAGTATTCCTTTCTCTCTATTACTCCCACCGTAATTTTGACTACGCGGAGTAGCTGCTGGAATGTCAAGTGTTTTCTTCTGAAGCCGAATTGCTGATCGGGTACTATGCCTTTGGCTTCCACTACCTTTCAAAGCCTTTTAATGTAGATGCGCTCAAAGACCATGGAGACATTGCTTATAGGACTGTAGGATTTTTTATTTTCCCCTTTCTTTGGTACCAGCATAATTTCGGCATGTTTCTACTCTTGCGGGAATTGGCCTTGCTTTAGAATTTTATTGAATTCCGTGGTGAGGAAGGCAACGGCAGCTGGAGGCATCTGCCTTACCAGTGAACCCCCGATTCTATCGTGCCCAGCAATCTTCTTGGGGTCGCTATATGTAATGTGACACCAGAAAAATTTGTGGAGATAAGATGAAATCAATTGCATGGAGTGTTTGAGCAATTGTCTGTTTAGCAATTGTAATGATATCTTCTATTATGTCATTCTCGAGCTGTTCAGCTTCCAGAAAACGCTATATGCGGTATTATACAAAGCGAATGCGTTCCTTGCCTTGTGGCTATTCAGAGGGAGGGAAATCTTCCCCGAAGACTTCTGCTGAGACGTTAGCTTTAGCTTCTGGCTAGCAGACTATTCGGTTTCCAGTCACGAGAGGTGGAATACTTTGCCTTCTTTGCAGCCAGGCCTTCGTTCCCTTCCACGCAGAGCCATCTTCTGTGTCAAGGGTCTCTACCATACCGGAGCAATAACGTATGCGATGTTGCTCCAGGGCAGCTTTGATTTCCCGTTGCAACCTTTTGACATCTCTTTTTGTGGTTGGTCCCTTGTGGCTTGCCATTCCCTAGTAATTTGGTTTTTGTGGGTGATTACCTCTTCCATGTCAGCAGACAATTGTCTGGAGTGTGTTGGTGGTGTTCTGGGCACAGATGATGCTGCTTCAACCGCTTCATTTATCCAGTCCGCGAAATAAACCATGGCAATATCCGAACTGGTATCGCTCGTGACGGCGCCTTTTGTACACGTGACGCAAGATGTTCTTTATCCACGTTCCAGTTGATGTTAATTGTCCTGTACCGATACGTCCGCAGCTAATTAGAAAAGGATCGGGAATTTGCCTGAGGACAGTGATGTCCTTGTTATTACACCAATGGTGTGGCGTTGTCCTTTTGTTATTGTAATTTCTGGTATGCCAGGTAGACCACGTTTCAGGTATATGGTTGGTTCAGTTTGTTCCCAGACCACTGCTTCGTGTGCTTCGCTAACACACAGGAGCCGTCGACGATCAATATTTGTTAGTCGAGAGTTCCAAATCGCATAATTGGCGTTGAAATACAGTGCAATAAAAATTTTGCCTTGCAGCCGTAGAAGAGCAGCTACATCTTCTACTAGTCGACGTCTGCGCGCTCTGTATGCGTCTATGAGTAGCAGTCGTTTTTGACATGTTTCTATAGCAACTCCTGTTGCTTCAGTGGTTGACAATTCAAGTAGCACTATTGGGTAGAGCCTGACATATATAGCCGTGTCACTTCGGCTGTCAGACGATCGTTTCTGTAGCATGAGTAGTTAGGTACAACTGTTCGAATTCCTGGTTTTAGATGGGTCTTACTGACCAGACAAGTGTCAAAACCCTGATCTCTTATGGAGTCTTTCATTTCTCCGAACTGGCGACAAAAGCCGTTGGTATTCCATGAGCAGATTACGATTGACGTTATTTGGTTGGGACTCTTTGGACAGCTTCAATGACTAACTATACTAAAGTAGTTTTCTGTTGCGAAAAATCCTGGATCATTGCAGTGATGCCTGCAGCAGTGACTGAACAATTATAAGGAGCATGCTGGTTGTTTTTGTCTGGTGGACGGTTTCTTCTTATGTCCTGTTTACCGGAGTCCGGGGCGGTGTAACGGTTAGCGTTCTCGCCTCGCATTCGGGAGGACGGCGGTTCGAATCCCCGTCCGGGCATCCAGATTTGGGTTTTCCATGGTTTCCCAAAATCACTCCAGGCAAATGCCGGGATGCTTCCTTCAAAAGGCCATGGCCGAATTCCTTCCCATTCCTTGCCCCCATCCTTGCCCCCCATCATTTCCCGTCTCTAAAGACCTCGATGTTAAAAAGAGACGTAAAGCAGTTAAAAAAATTCCATTGTTTCATTTTTGATTATCGCTGCAATAACTAAAAGTGTTTAAATTCCTTTTTCTTCTTGACTTCCTGCTGGTATAGCAGCAACAACTCCAATCCCCAGTTTCTGCTTTAGTTCATTCTTCAACTTTAGTAACTGCTGGAGTATATTTATGAGCTTACGTCATGTACTAGATTATGCTGGGTTAAATTCCAAACCTCTTCTTAGTGCCTATGGAAGGGAAGCGTAACACACTGTTGATTCGTCCATCGGATAGTTACGTTAATCCTGACGTTTCTGTGCAGAGCAGTCCTGTCTGGGCTGGTACCGGGCTTCACCTTCTTCCATCTTTCACTCTGTCAAACTCAAAGAACACAATACACTGAACATACGCACATCACAAACAGTAACACGAACATACAGTTACGTTTCCATCACTGGAAAATTCAAGTGGCAATCACTGCAGTTAACCACCGGAGTTGTTAACTCCCTCCAGGGCATCAACAAAGGTAATGGAGATATCTGTTACGTAATGAACCAGTACGTGTTCTTCCAAATGCTCTGAAACATATTGTGAGTTTCTTTTTTATTGCTTCTCCTACCATTTGGTAAGTGTTTTCTATACATCAGTTGCTGTTGGTGCTATCGAGATTTTCTCCAGAAACGATATATTGTTTTCATTTTTGTATTAATGACGATCCGAGAGTAGAAAATGTATTTCCTATTGGTACCCATACAGTAAAATATTACATCAATTATCGGTTTTTGAATCAAACCGTTTGGTAGGATTCCAAGCGCCTTTTTATAGTAAACAGCTTAAGCTCATACGAAACATTTCTGTAGATGTCGATGATAGCTTCTACATCTTTTATCAAAGCAACGCAGTTTTTTCTCGGATCTGATAATACCGATCCTGGTGGGTGAGTTCGACACCGGCTTTCCCAAATTCGTTTCTCCAGGATTTGCCGGAATCACTCCAGGCGAAAGGTAGGATTGTTCCCTGAAAAGACCATTGCCGAATTCCTAATGGGCCCAACTACGACCAGCCGTAAAATATTATGCTAGTTCGTAATTATTAATATTCATATGTTACAAAAAAAAATTGCTGTCATTGAGGTGTACGAGATGTCGATCGTGTATGCCAACTCATTTCATCCTAAAATATTTTTAACGTACTTAGGGAAATGATTTACAATTCTGAGGTACAGTAAATTTAAGGACATCCTTGCCAACACAACCCTTTTCCATTTTGGAACCATAAAATGCATGGAACTTTATTCCGTTTCAGAAAGAATGAGAAAAGTTAAAATGGACAGGATTTTGGATTAAGCTAACTGCTTTTTTTTTTTTATTTCTAACAGTTAATTTTTATCTAATTCATATTTCAAAGAATCCTGTTCGTTTATTACTGCTGCTGTATGTATTATTACAGAGGTATTTCGTAGAAGTATTTTTTCTGAAAAAATAAATCGTCATAGTTTAAATTCGAGATAAAACCATTGTTATTTTTATAGATACAATGCACCATTTCTCATTTGTACTCATTCGATTTAGGAGATATTTATTTCATTATTCACTGATACAGGTTAATAAATTTTAAATGTTCGTCCGGAGCTGGTAATACATTTTATTGTATTATTCATGTCACTGTTCGTGTTACAGGTGAAGTGGAAGGTTGGTCATAGAGAGTAGTAATTTTTATTCTTTACTGGCAAGTAAATTGGCTCCTGGTGGATTTTGTTTGTCCTTTTTATTTCTTAATCAGTAGAACAGAACCAGCTCTTTACCTGTTAGTGGTTTTTGCCTACATCGGGACTCATTTACACACCATTTTTTGACGAATTCTCTTCTTAGACCTTGGCATTTTCACAAACAAGCGAACCAAACATCTTCAAATTTGGCTACACAGTACTCAACTACATACAAAGCTATAGCTAGGAATAATTTTTATATTCATAAGCTACTATAATGGCCATCACTGAGGTGTACGAGACTCAAACTGAAAGAATTGCCAGCATCAGACGTCACTGGAAGTGCGAGTTTTTGTTTAAAAGAAATCGGAGGAGCTCCTGTCCTCTATCAACAGTACCCTAACCGCTTCTTCCAGTTAAGCGGTTCTCAGTTACAGTAAGTTTTTACGAAACACTATTTCACTATATTACTTTTATCGACAGATCATCCCGCCTAACCAGAACAAAAACATTCATCTTATTAACGTCAAAAAAATTATATAATTCTCCTATCCAGACAGTCAAATTCGACGTTATACCAGTTCGTTCTGACTTACTTTACCAATAATGGTCACGTTGAATCTTCACCGTTCTGGTTTCGAAACACCTTTATCAGGGAATGCTTAAACAATATAAGATTCGATGAAGAATTTTTACCACGAAAATTTCGTTTGTAAAACACTAATAAATTTTTTGGCTTTCACAACATTTTAAGGGTGGAAAATCCCATGACTTTTGGCACTTCAGAATAAAAGCCCATAGAAGTGTTAACAACGACCAACCAGTAAACCTTTGTGTAATCGTAGGTTTTCCCGGCGAATCAGTAACTCTTTGTTGGCCGGACCATTGTCTAAGCATTTTTTTAATTTCTTAATGTTTATAAAATGTCCGTGTTGTTCATCAAATTAAGAGCAAAGCGCGGTATTGATTGAAAAGAAAGGTAGTGCCAAGGAGGAGGTAAAGAATTTGTTGTTAGCTACAGGTGGAGAACGTAACATAGCAAAGATAGTGAGAGGCGAGCCTGACGCGAGAATGTTATAAATATCTTGAACTGGAATCTACTGCAATGGTAAACAGAATTTTCTAAAATGAGATGTTAAAGAATTGTACAGAGGGTTGTAAAATTTGTTAACGTACGTGCGCAGTTAAATAAATGAAAATTTTTCAGTTTAATTAATGAATAAATATTATTTTGATTTTACTGGTGTAATATGGGCTTAAGGAGAAGATATTTCATAGTTGGCTGGCAATTTTTCATGTTTTCTTCCTAGATATTTCACTTCAGGAAAAGAAGAGCCAGAAGTAGATTAATCACAGTCAAAATTAAAATAAATTATTAGTAAAATATATTTATCATTACTGTATCCATTTTTCTTGAAATTCTTCCGCACAGCCAGTAGGGAAACACTTGGCATGATAGTTTTAGTATTTAAGAACCTCAGTTATACACAAGTACTACAACAATTGGAATCGAGTTTAGCCCTCATATTTAGTGTCCCAGATACATTCAATTTTTTAAATAAATTGACAAAAAAAACTGTAAATGTCTACTCCATTGTTTGAAGATGGATTTGGTATTTGATTATAATATAGTAAAATTTTATCTATTTTGCCACATTTTCTTACCAACCCACAATTCTTCGCTGTCTGTCAAAATCACTTAAAATGTTCGCTAATAATGAGTTGGCGTTAGCAGAATGAAATAGTTAGCAGAAAAATAATTCATGTCTTCTCGACAGTATTATATACTTAATGAGGAATTGAACTCGGTTCTTTCGGCCGAGTTTCAAATTATTATTGACTCTCTTGGGCTTTACTTTCGATTCTTTTTTTTTTTTTTAATTGATCCGGAAGGCATGTAAAAGTCATTCGAGCAGGAAAGGATTGTGGGAAACGAAAAGAGAAGGAATAAGGAAATGATATTTTGAAGGAGCCATTCCAGAATTCTCCTAGAGTGATTTCACGAAACGTTTAAAAACATAAATTTTTATACCTTGATATGGGATCGAATCAGCATCCTCCCGCTTCCTAGACCTTGACGATATGTTTATTTTTTCTTGTGGCTTTACGCCTTTTCGACGTCAAGATCGTCAGATGTGGGAAAAGAATAGTGGCAAGGAGTGGGAAGGAATCCGGCCACGATATTCTGGAGAAATCAGCCTGGCATTTACCTGGAGTCATTTCGGGAAACCAAAGAAAATCGAAATCTAGATGGCCGGACGGGGATTCGAACTTGAGTCTTCCCGAAAGCAAAGCCAGAGCTTCACTGTTCTCCAACCACGCATGGTCTAACACCAAGGGTCGCTCTTTAGTTACAATAGAAAAAAATAATTCAACTAACTTTTATCTGACAGCGTGGAAATCTCCACCATGTTTAACAGAAAGTGATAATACTGTTGCACAGAATGAAACATTCACGGCTTTTTTCACCCAGCTCGCACTGGTGAATTATTTACTGATGTGGTGTCACCGAAACAATTTTCGCAGTTTAACGGCAGCACTGCCTGTAGACAAATTTTGTTTCAAGCACGTTTCTGTTTGCATTTGAATTTAACTTCTCCATACAGCAGCGAGAAGATTGGAAGCTGGAACAGGTAGCACAAACTATATTTTAACGTCTGCCCAAATGGCCGCAAGATACACTCTTTGTGCATTCAAAATCCAACATAGTGATAATATTTTAACGTTATGATGGGGTGACTGGAAGAAATGAGGAGAGTAATTAAAGCGGCGTATTATCCTGTAGTGGCCTGGGCCAGCCGAGCCGCCACGGAAAATAATGAAAGAGCGCGCTAGCCGCGGGGCTAGCTCTGAAATATTGCACGCCCAGCCAACGTGAAGGATACCTGTACCCGCTCTCTGTTTGTTATCTTACCTGTTGTTCCAGGAACAAGAAAAAAATGCAGCTTTACTACATTAATATCACAATAAATGTGCCACTTCTCATATTTTATTTAAATATTACGTGTTATCATGTTGTTTGAGTATCACGGCTACATTATTTCTGGCTAAAAGAGTGTGTATATTTTCTATATAAAATGGTATAACTTTTAGTATAATGTCTTTGGATTATACATAGCGTTAGTACTATCTTTATATATATATAAAAATCTCGTGTCACGATGTTCGTCCGGGATGAACTCCGAAACTACATAACCGATTTAGATGAAATTTGGCTTAATGTGTGTAATTTAGTCCAACTTAAAAGATAGGATAGTTTTTATCTGGATTATAGACCTCAATATTTATTATTTGCGAAATAAATGTTCATTAAATGTTTGTCATAGGACAATGGTTTGTAATTATTTGTAAGCCACCAAGGCTAAGCGGTCTGCTGGCTAAGTGGTTAGGGCGTCTGACTGGAGATGGAAAGGTCCCCGGTTCGAGTCCCTGTCTCGGCGAGGATTTTTATAGACACTTAACCCGGCATTAACCCCCGGCGCAGCATGCTGTATGAGGTGAAATACGCCAGGACGGTACTGTGGTTCGGATTCGACGTTAAAATGTAGGTCCCCTGTACCAGGCAGGATGGGCGGGCTAGGTAAAGGCGGCTACGACAGGGGCAGAATGCCCAGCCAGTAGAAACCATGTCACCAGGTCATTACGACCACACGTAATTATTATTATAGTTCCATAAGTTTCTAACAGATGGCGATGTGTTAACTTATCTATACAACACTTGGTTAGCTAGGTTGGGTAATCATCCAGTAGATCACGTTCTGTTTCAATTTATTTATGCTACAGTTTATTCCTAACAGATGGCGGTGTGTTAATTTATCGAACCATCCAGTAGATGGCGTTGTATTTCGATTTATTTATGCTACGGTCTATTCCACGCCATATGTGTGAGTTTCTTCAATTTTAATTGTGCTGTGTATTGTGTTATAATTATACTGTATTGTTGTTCATCGTTTGTGTGTCTTTATACCTAACGACAAAGTAATTACACACATGAATATAACATTGAAGAAAACGTTACGATAAATTCGAATCGTGTAAGCATTTCTCGCTAGCTTATCATTTTTCTTCTTCTTTTTGTTATGGTCAGCTAGAGACCACGTGTCAATTTCAATTCCTCTCCTGTTGTTTTTTCTTTCTTCCTCCCCAGTACTCCTTCATTATTGCACTCCTCTCTACCTTTGAATCCTGCCATATTCAAAGTCTGCTATCGAAAAAATTTTCTTTCCATACAGTTCACTGGTATTATTTCGTTTCAAATCTTTCTAAACCTCTTGAAAGCCTGGTGTCATCCATGCTATAAATGTATCAAAAAAATATCATTCTTCTTTTTCTGTTATTTTTTTCAATGTTATTTTATATTTCCTCATTAGTTCTTAACTTCCATTTTACTGTATTTTTCAATGGACCCAAAAATTCCGGTTTCACCACTGTATTATAGTGTCTTATTTTAAGGCTTTCAGAAAGGCACTTTTTGTTGTAATTCAAATATTTTTCAGTGAAATGTCGCCAAAGAATCTAACCTCGACAATGCGTGTAGCAGAGAGGCAAGACGCACGACGAGAGAGCTCATCAATCAGCAACACAAATCGCGGCAAGTAAGGAAGTTCAAAGAATCAGGACAGCTGAGCGTCGTATGCAAGAATCTCAAGAACAGCGTGATGAACGTCTGTGACAGAATATATCGAGAACAAGAGCGGCACGAGAACAGCACATAGCTACATTTAGAGAAAGAGAACGAGAGAGACAGTAAATCAGCCGTGCTTTAACACGTGTATCATTTGTTCGTCTTGCGTTCCAATATGCACCAGCCATTGATTACTCTGCACATTCTAAAACTGCAATCGGTGCAATGAGCAAAATATGCCAGTATTATCAGGCGTTGAAATTCCGCAATGAAGCAGCCGGCATGTGTTGTGCATCAGGAAAAGATGTATTATTACCACTACCCAATCCGCCAGAACATTTACAATCCTTCTTGCTGGCGAATCAAACGATTCGAAATTGTTTCTGCGCAAGACACGCAAATTCAATTCTTGCTTCCAGATGACGTCTTTTGGGGCAACAAAAATTTGCGATCTTACATCTGATGGACGTCATTTTGAAACTAAATTCAAAATACAAGGCCAGGTGTACCATAAGATTGGGTCGTTGATACCGATGCCAAACGATGACCCGAAGTTTCTCCAAATCTATTGGAAATTGTGAGGAACGCTTGAAAACTAGGTGCCAGTATAATTTCATCGAACAAGCAGAAGAGAGAGCAATTGTGGTATTGTTGGAAAATTGTTTGGAAAATAATAATCAACTTATTCAATTGTGTCGCCACAATTAAAAAATGACAACTATCAAATTGTCATCAAAGCTGACAAATTACCATCAGGAGAACACGCTGGCAGATTCAACGCGCCAACCGTAGATGAAGTTGCAGTTTTTATGGTTGGTGACTCAGTTGATTAAAGTCACACGTCAAGATAGAACTGTTAGTATAATTTCGGATCTACACCGTTCGTATGACGCACTCCAGTATCCACTGATATTCTGGCAAGGGCAGAATGAATATCACATCAACATCAAACAGCGTGATCCAGTTGCTGGTAAATTTAATATTCAACTATTTAATTCGTTATTTTATTAGTACAGTAGACCCGCGGTATTCCGACCAGGGGCCGGATTATAGCGGGCCCACTATATTGATTTCTTATTCTTTTTTTTACTATTTAATTTATTATTTTTTCAGGTAATAAAACAAATAAAAAAGTTACTTCAATGAAGTACTACGCCCCCCGATTGATGATTAGACGTAATTAGGATAACTATATCCTTCGATATCGTCAACTGTGCCTTCAATACGTCGTGGATATGTACGCCAAGGTTGAAAACAAGCATTTGCGATTTATTCGATACAACCAGGCTAAATTACGATCGGAGGAATACATCCTCTTACGAGATACTGTTATCGGCAATATTTATGAAAATTTAAACGCCAATGATATCGGTAATGCATTTATTTTACCTTCAAGCTACATCGGCAGTTCACGGAACATGCAGGAATATATACAAGATGCGATGACTTACGTACGTCATTATGGTCGTCCAGATTTGTTTATTACATTTACATGTAATCCGAATTGGGAGGAAATACAAACTTTGCTATTACCAGGCCATCAATCAATGCATCGTCATGATGTCACGGCACGTGTGTTCAAACAAAAATTAAAATCATTGATTGATTTAATCGTAAAACATTCAGTTTTCGGTAACACACGTTGCTATCTGTATTTGATTGAGTGGCAAAAGCGAGGTTTGCCTCATTCTCACATTTTGATTTGGCTTGAAGTTAAAATCCGTCCAGAAGAAATTGATCAAATAATTTCAGCCGAAATTCCGGACCCATTAATTGATCAAGAATTGTTTGATATTGTTACCAGTCACTCGATCCACGGACCGTGCGGTGCTTTTAACATGACATCGCCATGCATGGAAGGTGGAAAATGTAAGAAGCGTTTTCCAAAGGAATATACGAATGATACTATTACGGATATCGATGGTTATCCGTTGTATCGCCGCAGAAACGCTGAGAATGGTGGCCAAACATTTACAATGCGAATGTCAAATTCTAGAAACCAAGTTGAAATTGACAATCAGTGGGTGGTACCATACTCACCATTGCTTTCAAAAACGTATAAGGCTCATATTAATGTCGAGTTTTGCAGTTCTGTAAAATCCATTAAGTACGTTTGCAAATATGTTAATAAAGGCAGTGATTTGGCCGTATTTGAAGTTCAAAATGTAAATAAAAATGACGAAATAACACGATACCAAATAGGTAGATACATCAGCAGCAACGAAGCTATCTGGCATATTTTTAGTTTTCGCATCCATGAAAGAGACCCTTCCATCCAGCATCTTGCAATACATCTTGAAAACGGTCAACGTGTATATTTCACCGAAGAAAATATTTTCCAAAGAATACTTGAGCCACCAAAAACGACAAACCACAAACTGAATTTTTCACATTGTGTCAAAAATCTGATGTGTTCCGCCAATTCGCAAAAACATTATTATATACCGATGTTCCAAGCTATTTTTCATGGAACAAATTAGGTAAAAAATGGTAGCCACGTAAACAAGGAGAACCACATCCTTCGATCGCAGGCATATTCAAAGCAAAGACTTTACACAGTGCATCCAAAACAACGTGAATGTTTCTTTCAGCGTTTGTTATTGGTGAATGTTCCCGGACCAGCTTCTTTCGAATGTTTACGAACAGTTAATGGTCGAGTGTTCAATACATGTCAAGTGTTCAATACATGTCAAGATGCATGTCGCGAGTTGCAGCTGCTGGTAGACGACAATTATTGGGACCTGACACTTGCTGATGCAGCGTTGACAGCCACGCCGAATAGTATTCGTCAAACTGTTTGCAATTATTTTGACAACATGTTATCCAACACAATCTTCGAGTTTGTGGGAAAATATAAAAACAGTATGACTGAAGATATAACTGAAATTTCAGTTTATATAAATAAATAAAAAATAATTTATTTATTATTTATAAATATCAATTTTTATATAATTTCAATTAAGTAATTTGTAATGAAATGTAAATTAAATTTTTTATGATCGTTTGTCCTTAATTTCAACTCTCCGTAACTCTTTACCAATTACATTTGAATTTCCAAATCGACTACAATGTTTTTGTCTTTATTAGTGAATATTAATTTGACTACTTGAGGAAGTTTAGAATAACATTAATCCAACGTACTATAATTAGTAAGTCACAGCAACGCGTGACCGGGTCAGCTAGTTATATATATAAAAATCTCGCGTCACGATGTTTGTCCGAGATGAACTACGAAAATACTTAACTGATTTTGATGAAATTTGACTTAATGTGTGTAATTTGGTCCAACTTAGAAGATAGGTTAGTTTTAGTTTTAGTTATTAACCTTAATATTTATTATTGCGAATTAAATGTTCGTTCAATGTTTGTCATAGGACAATGATTTGTAACTAATTGTACGTGCAATAGGTTTGAGCGTTGTGGTGGCTCAGTGATTAAGGCGTCTGATTGGAGATCTTAAGGTCTCTGGTTCGAATCCCTGTGCCGACTGTGATTTTTATACGCACTTAACTTGGCCTTAACCTCCGGCGCAGAGGTGGAATGCGCAGCCAATAGAAACCCTGTCCCCAGGTCACTACGACCGCACGAAATTATTATTATAGTTTTTTTTAGATTTATTTGGTTTTTGGTACAAACCATACAGCCAGCTTGGTTACAGTTTGGTTATTTATACCTGTGGATTTTGAATGGTTCTGACGTCTGGTTTCATTTGATATACGTTCATCTACTGCGCATCATAGAACACATGCTCAATATAATAAATATAAATATAGTATAAAAAACAATAATACAATATGATAAAATAGTGCAATAAAATACAATATAAAATTCATAAGATACCGTTTTAATATATAATATTTACAACTTGAAATACAATATATAATATGCATAATGTAAATACAGAATTCAGCATACAAGTTTTCTAAATTGTTCCAGTGGTTACATGTACCCTTAAGCCACAGTATAAAATACACAGCCTTTGGGAACAGAAATCAACAGACTGGTTACCTCAAACGGACAGTGGTTACCTTTCCATGTAATGTGGGGCTTAGAAATGAGAATGTCATATTTCAATGTTGTTTCTTATTGCAAAATTGAAGAGAATCATGAAGATTTCCGCCCTATTTTCGTGGAGAAGGGTCTGCATCTTGGAAGGGAATTCCACACCGTGTTTAGTCAGTTCTTCTATTAATTCAGTTAATTCTGCCCAGCGGTGTCCACAGCAAAAAAATATATGATCCACGTTCTCAACACTAATGCCATCACATTCACAAATGGGGGAGATGATCGCATTAATCCTAAAGAGGTGGCTCGCGAAGCGTCCGTGGTTGAATTTGAGCCTAGAGACAAAGGTTGTGATCTTCCTTGAGATTTGGATGCTTTCGTGCCAGTGTGAACGTGGGATAGTTGGATGGATTTTTCTATAGTATTCACCTTTATGTGTATCTTTTGACCGCCACTCTCTGTTCCATTCTAATCTGGTTTTATTGCGGAAAATAGGGGTCAAGTCCGAAGCCGGAATTTGTTTAATTTTCTCACCATTGAGTGCTGCTGCCTTAGCTAGTCGGTCAGCTACTTCGTTGCCTCTCATATATCAGCCAGCTTCTGCCGTTGTACGCCGCCAGGTTAGATAATCTCAGTAAAGCGGATCTGGAATCTGATATGATGATTAGTCTGTTCGTCTGCAAATGTAACCCGTATTCTAGGACTTTTAAAATGGCTTGTAATTCGGCGGTATAGATCGATGCCTCTTCCGGGAGTTGATATGAGCCCCTCTTTTCATTTTGCAGGGTCTGCGAAGGCGCAACCCACCTGATTTCCAGATTTAGAGCCGTCTGGTATAAGCATATGGAGTTATCTGCCAGCTTTTGTAATGCGGTCCTTTAAGATTTTTTCATTGTGGTTGCCTTCCGCTATAAATTTTGTGTCTAGAATAATGTTTAGTCTCGTCTTAGCTCTCGAAAGTCTGTGCAGATGTACCGGAAGAATGCGTGATCTATAGATTATGTTGCTATATTTTTTAACTTCCCGGAAGGCGGTTTGTTAGAGTAGGGGCTTCCTGTTTCCAGTACCTCCGTTCCGTGTATTGCATTGTGAGAGCAGATATTTTTGCAATAAGTTGATCATCCTTTACTTCGAGCAAGTCTTAGGATGAACTCCCGCCCCAGGAATGCCTTGGCCTCCGGTGCATAGTCTAAGTGAACGATACTGGCATCTGTCGATGTCGGTTAGTAGCGATTTAGAAGCAGAGCCAAAAAACATTTTGCCAAAGTCGAGATGAGGGCACACTAGGGCTCGGTATAGCATAAGTGTGATCTTCCTGTCTGCACCCCAAGCTTTACCTGTCACTAGATCGTATGATGTTGTTTGCCGCTTCGGCTCTTCTTGAGTATGTGCCCGAATGTGACCTGACCAAGTCAGGTTAGGGTCTAACCTTAGGCCGAGTATGTAATGATTTTTTTTTTTACTGGGAAGTTAAAAGGTCCCAGAGAAATATTTGTCATTTGGGGGAGCCTGGGGGACCATGACGGACGACTTTTCAGGGGAGAGATCAAGGCCGTTGTGCATCATCCCAAGCCGCCAGCCTATTAGTGGTTGCACTTAAAGCTCTTTTACAGGCCTGCAGTGATAAGAAGCTTGTATTGATGCATACATCATCCACAAACTGAAGTATCTTTACGTTTTCCATTATGTTCTCGTGCAGGTCGCTGGAATAAATATTAAAGAGTAGTGGGGACAGGATCGAGCCCTGAGGTAGACCTTTGGATGTCAGTCTTGGTCCTTACGTCTTGTTCCCCTCACGTATGATCACTATTCTACTCTCGAGTAGGGAAATTAGGTTGTCTATGAATCTATCCGGGATCTTCATTCCCCTTAGTTTGTCAGCCAGGATAGGAAGAACTGCAGTGTCGTATGCTTTTGTAAGGTCGGTGAATAGTGCGGTTAAGTAGTGATTGTTTCCATAACACAGCTGGATATCGGTGACTAGATGAGCCAGGATTTCGTTAGTCCCCTTACCTCTTCGGAAAACTATCTGTAGGTCTGGCAGTAGGCGGTTATGTTCGATGTACCATTCCAATCTTTCTTTTATCATTCGCTCCAGGGTTTTCAGGGAGCACGATAGTAAAGAAATTGGGCGAAATGACGAGCTTTCTGCGGGGTCCTTGTTTGGTTTTAGTATTGGTACTACCCTTATTGTTTTGAGGGACGGTATGTAGGTTCTAGATGTCCATATGTTATTCATTATTTGTAGATAGATCACTTTGCTGTTTTCGGGTAAGTTGCTCAGCATGGCGTAGTGGATTTGATCTGGGCCCGAGCAGGAGTTTTTTGTTTTAATAAATGTATTTTCTAGCTCCTCGAGGGTAAATGGTTGTAGGAGAGGGTGCTCGTATTGCTATACCGGGAGGGAGCGGGTTCTAACACACACCAGTCCGGGGACAGAGACTTAGGAGGTTCATGGCGGCCGCGGCGGTCTGTGGGATTTGAGTGTGATGGCTGGTTGACCTGTACCGAACTGCTCTAATCTGTCTCCATACCATGTCGGAGGGGTTTTTGAGTTTAATGAGTTGCAGAAATTTACCCAGTTTTCTCTCTTCTTCTTCTTTAGCAGTCTTTTTGTAATTGCTGTGTCTTATTGAGAAGAATGAAGTTGGATTCGGTGGGTGCTTCTTGTATCACGTCAGTGCTAGTCTCCTGTCTCTTATGGCTTGGTTACATTCCTAGTCCCACCACCTGCAATAGGTTCTCCTTTGTGGGCGTCTTGTCTTAGATTTGGGAATGGTTGCTGCAGCCGTTTCTTCCACTATTGTTACATATCGAATAGTCCTTTTTGTTGTCCCCTGTCAGTTGAAGGTTTTTGAATTTCTCTGTAGCTATCTGTTTATATGGTACCAGTTGACTTTTTTTATGTTCCACCTGGTTGTCTTCTATCTGCGCGCTGGTGTTGACATCAGATAGGGTAGTGATCAGAGCCCGACGGTTCTTGATGCTGTTTTCCATTCGAAGTAAAATGTACACTCTGGGGAAATAAGAGTTATATCCACAACTGATTTTCTTCCTAAAGGCCGTTTGAATCAGTCTCCAGAACCGTCATTTAATATGACCAGGTTCAGTTTCGTCTATGAGTTCGATAAGTACATTTCCTTGCGACAATTGTATTCGCACCCCCAGCTCTGGTGATGGGCGTTTAAATCCGCCATTATTAATATGGGGGGTGGTAGTTGAGCAGGATCAATCGATTTCTCGTTTGTAAGACGAGCATGTGGAGGCTTATAGCATACTAATACGGTCATTTTTGCCGAAGTCAAAAATTGATGTTAGCTGCGCAGGCTTGAATGCAGGGTCATTTACGTTTAGTTTTTATTTCTTTGTACTGTAGGGTTTCTTTTACCAGTAAGGCTACTCCGCCGTACCCTCCTCCGGTCTGTCCGTATGGATGCTTTATCTTGGTTTCAGAAAGTTGGATGTTGGTTTAACCATGTCTCTATTAGACCGCAATCGAAATGTCGTGCTCATATAAGAGGTGGAACAGGTTTTCCCTGATTGAGTGGATAGACCGAATCTTCCATTGCAGTATTTTATTGAACTTGGCCATAAGGGGGATATCTATCGAGCCGCTGATCAATTTGGTAATGTTTTCTCTTATTGCCTCTCTTGGTATTGAGCTCTCGCCAGTTGAAT
>CM061921.1:207417147-207493532 GCA_031002005.1 Vandiemenella viatica | reverse complement strand
TTGACTTTTTTTATGTTCCACCTGGTTGTCTTCTATCTGCGCGCTGGTGTTGACATCAAGATAGGGTAGTGATCAGAGCCCGACGGGTCTGATGCTGTTTTCCATTCGAAGTAAAATGTACACTCTGGGGAAATAAGAGTTATATCCACAACTGATTTTCTTCCTAAAGGCCGTTGTAATCATGTCTCAGAACCGTCATTTAATATGACCAGGTTCAGTTCGTCTATGAGTTCGATAAGTACATTTCCTTTGCGACAATTGTATTCGCACCCCCAGCTCTGGTGATGGGCGTTTAAATCCGCCATTATTAATATGGGGGGTGGTAGTTGAGCAGGATCAATCGGATTTCTCGTTTTGTAAGACGAGCATGTGGAGGCTTATAGCATACTAATACGGTCATTTTGCCGAAGTCAAAATTGATGTTAGCTGCGCAGGCTTGAATGGCAGGGTCATTTACGTTTAGTTTTATTTCTTTGTACTGTAGGGTTTCTTTTACCAGTAAGGCTACTCCGCCGTACCCGTCCCTCCGGTCTGTCCGTATGATGCTTTATCTTGGTTTCAGAAAGTTGGATGTTGGTTTTAACCATGTCTCTATTAGACCCGCAATCGAAATGTCGTGCTCATATAAGAGGTGGAACAGGTTTTCCCTGATTGAGTGGATAGACCGAATCTTCCATTGCAGTATTTTATTGAACTTGGCCATAAGGGGGGATATCTATCGAGCCGCTGATCAATTTGGTAATGTTTTCTCTTATTGCCTCTCTTGGTATTGAGCTCTCGCCAGGTTGAATTTCCTATACCAAGGTAATGATGAAGTTAAGTATTGTGTCAATTAGGTAGTCCCTGCCCAGCAGGGTTGGGGGGCCGCCTCACTCGATTACAGAATTAGATCTGTTACTTGATAATGGTTCTACTGTTCTTTGGTTCGGTGTTAGGTATTGTTGGTAACCCTTCCAGCTGTCACTATGTTTCGGTAGAGTTGTCTGTTGAGGACGGACACTTCTGTGGTAGCTTCCTGATGTAATCCTGGAGTCTAGTCTACGTGGTTCTGTATTTGTGCTTCGGTATAGCTTAGGGGATTAGGTTGCGCTTCTATGCTCTGAGGCTGCAGGGTTGTCCCCTGGTTGTTGGGTAATGTCGAAAATTGGGAAATGTCTCTGGTGTCGTGTGGCGGAGCTGCCGCGGCCCTAGAGTAGTGGCTGTTGTCAAATGAAGCCAGTGCCTCCCGATAACTAATCTCTCGAAAGGCCATCCTACTTTTTATTACTTTCTGTTTCATAATTCTCAGGCCTTCTCTGGGACTTAAATGTAATGGCACAAACCTGCAAGGCTTTCTTTGTAGTCAAACCGTTTTCGGCCGTGTTTTTGTAAAATCTTCTTATTGCAATGACTTTAACTGGACTGCTAAAATCTCCTCTTCTGTTAGTGACTTCTCTATGTTCCTGATTATTCCTTGTCTAGTAATTAGGTGACTCGGGATATATGCTTCTAGATTGTGTTTAGGGAAAACGTTGCTTTTCACTAGATCATTGGCTGCCGCCGCTGTAGATAGTTCTATTTTAATCCGATTTTGGCCTGAGGGGAAAATGTTAGTAATACTGTTATAATAGTTTCCACTTTCCGACCTGAGTAACTTCCCTAACGATACTGGGTGCAATCTACCCACATTTTTATCAAGGTTTTCAACTATGATAACAAATGGACCATTGTCATATATCTCGTAGTTATTGCTGCCAAACCTAGCGGGGTTTGATGGGGATGTCACTTTACTTACGCCGTTCTGTGATGTACCCTGTTGTGGTGTTGTGGTTGCGTTCTCCTCTGCTCTGGGTGCCACCGTTGACTGCACTTTGGAGATGCGCAGAATTTTTTCCGTCTTCCCAACTGGCTGATGGTCGTCTTGATCCCAGCTGGGGCGTTTCGTTGGTCTTGGTTCCTCTATACACATGGGGAGCTCGTCGGCTATTACGTTCTCCGTCACTGTTTGTATTGCATTTCTTATCGCTGCTGGTAGCTCGTAGTTGTCGTCTGGCTGGGGTCTTGGGTTCGTTGGGTTTTCTGGCCGCGTACCACCTTCATCATAAATCCCACCGTACATGGTGGAATACGGCGCCTCCGCCGCCGGTTTGGTAACGATTTACTTAATCGGTGCTGTGCTTGAATAACTATTACAGTAAATAATGGAAAGTTAAAGTTGGCTGAGCGCACGGTTTGTGATAGAGTTAGCTTGGCACACAAGGAAAGCTTCGCGCACCAGGAAAACTGATGTTCACCGTACCGATGCTCGAACTGAAGTCTTGATTATTATAGTCCATAGGTTTCTAACAGATGGCGATTATTTATTTATCGACACAACACTTGGTTATCTAGGTTGGTAACCATCCAGTAGATGCCGTTGTGTTTCGATTTATTTTATGTTACAGTCAACTCCTCGTGATATGTGTTTATGTATGACATAACCCGGTTTCGTGAATTTTTCGTGTAGTATCATTTTATAATTGTGCTGTGTATCGTTTGTATGTTATTATATTTACACACATGAATATAACATTGAAGAAACACGTTACGATAAATTAAAAAACGTGTAAGTATTTGTTGCTTGCTTCTCATTTTTTCTTCTTCTTTCGTTATGGCCAGCTAGGGACCACGTGTCAATTTCAATTCTACCCCAGTTTTTTTTTTTTTTTCTTTCTTCCTCTCCAGTACTCCTTCGTTAATACAATGCGTTTTCTCTTTTCTCTTCAGACCATTTTGCACCCGTTTTCTTCTCCTCTCTACCTTGGAATCCTGTCATATTCGAAATCTGTTACAGAAAATATTTTCTTTCCATACAGTTCACTGATATTATTTTCGTTTCAAATTTCCTTAACCTAATGAATCAAAAAAAAAAAAAAAAAAAAAAAAAAAAAAAAAAAAAAAAATTACAATCTTTTTTGTTAGCCTGGTATCATCCATGCGATAGATGTGTGGAAAAAATATAATTCTCCTTTTTTCTGACTGATTCTGCTTTTTTTCAATGTTATGATATATTTCCTCATTAGTTCTTATCTTCCAGTGTAATGTATTTTTCAATGGACCCAAAATTTCCTTATAATTCTCCATTCCAACATTCCCAGCTTATCCGATTTCTAATTCTGTACCGAGCGGTATGGTGGCTAATTGGTTAAAGCATCTGACTGAAGATGGAAAGCCCCGGTTCGAATCCCTGTCTCGGCGGGGATTTTTATAGTCATTTAACCCGATTTTCCACTCTGGCACAGCCTGCTGTATAATGTGAAGTACGCCAGAACGCTTCCGTGGTCGGGATTCCGTATAAAACAGTAGGTCTCCTGTACTCGGCAGAGTTGCCGGGTTAGGTTAAGGCGACGACAAGGGTGGAATGCACAGCTGACATGAGCCCTGTCATCCGGCCATTACGACAAACGGAATTATTATTATTTAATATCAGGCATTTACTTGCATAGAGGCATTCCGGTTTCAGCACTGTATTATAGTTTCTTATTTTAAGGCATTTTAGAAATGCACTTTTTGTTGTAATTCAACTATTTTTATTGTTGCAATTATAAATTTCAGTGAAATGCCGCCAAAAAAATCTAACCTCAACAATGCGTGTAGCAGAGAGGCACGACGCAAACGTGTTGAGAGGGCTCATCAATCAGCAGAACAAATCGCGGCAAGTAACGAAGCTCAAAGAATCAGGACAGAGAGCGTCGTATGCAAGAATCTCATAACAGCGTGATGAACGTCTGCGACAGAATATATCGAGAACAAGAGCGGCACGAGAACAGCACATCGCTACATTTAGAGAAAGAGAACGTGAGAGACAGCAAATCAGCCGTGCATTACACGTGTATCATTTGTTCGTCTTGCTTCGAATATGCACCAGACATTGATTACTCTGCACATTCTAAAATTGCAATCGGTGCAATGGACAAAGTATGCCAATACTGTCAGGCGTTGAAATTCCGCAATGAAGCAGCCGGCATGTGTTGTGTATCAGGAAAGTTGTATTATTACCAGTACCCACACCCCACAACCTTGCAATCACTTCTTGCTGCGAATCAAACGATTCGAAATTGTTCTGCGCAAGACACGCAAATTCAATTCCTTCCAGATGACGTCTTGGAGCAACTAAAATTTGCGATCTCACATCTGATGGACGTCATTTTGAAACTACATTCAAAATACAAGGCCAGGTGTACCATAAGATTGGTCGTTGATACGATGCCTAATGATGTCCCGAAGTTTCTCCAAATCTATTTTATGGGAAGTTGTGAAGAACGCGTGACAACTCGGTGCCAGTATAATTTCATCGAACAAGCAGAAGAGAGAGCAATTGTGGTATTGGAAAATTTTTTGGAAAATAATAATCAACTTATTCAATTGTTTAAAAGAGTGTCGCCACAATTGAAAATGACAACTATCAAATTGTATCAAAGCTGACAAATTACCATCAGAGAAACGCTGGCAGGTTCAACGCGCCAACTGTAGATGAAGTTGCAGTTATTATAGTTGGTGATCCAGTTGACAATAGAGCCATTAAAATCACACGTCGAGATAGCACTGTTAGTATAATTTCGGATCTACACCGTTCGTATGACGCACTCCAGTATCCACTGATATTCTGGCAAGGGCAGGATGAATATCATATCAACATCAAACAGTGTGATCCAGTTACTGGTAAATTAATATTCAACTATTTAATTCCTTATTTTATTAATACAGTAGACCCGTGGGTTTCCGAACAAGGGCCAGATTATCGCGGGCCCACTATATTAATTTCTTATTCTTCTAATTTGTTTTTACTATTTAATTTCTTATTTTTTCAGGTAATGAAACAAATAATAGAGTTACTTCAATGAAGTACTACACCCACCGATTGAAGATTAGGCGTAATCAGGATAACTATATCCTTCGATATCGTCAACTGTACCATCAATTCGTCGTGGATATCTACGCTAAGATTGAAAACGAACGTTTGTGATTTATTCGATACAACCAGGCAAAGTTACGATCGGAGGAATAAATCCACGTAGGAGATGCTACTATCGGCAATATAGATGAAAATTTAAATGCCAACGGTATCGGTAATGCATTTATTTTACCCTCAAGCTACATCGGTAGTCCACGGAACATGCAGGAATATATACAAGATGCGATGACTTACGTACGTCATTATGGTCGTCCTAATTTTTTTTATTACATTTACATGTAATCCGAATTGGGAGGAAATACAAACTTTGCTATTACCATGCCAACAATCAATGCTTCGTTATGATATCAGGGCACGTGTGTTCAAACGAAAATTAAAATCACTGAATGATTTAATCATAAAACATTCGGTTTTCGGTAACACACGTTGCTATCTATATTCGATTGAGTGACAAAAGCGAGGTTTGCCTCATTCTCACATTTTGATTTGGCTTGAAGTTAAAATCCGTCCAGGAAGAAATTGATTGAAATAATTTCAGCCGAATTTCCGGACCCGGTAATTGATCAAGAATTGTTTGATATTGTTACCAGTCACATGATCCACAACCGTGAGGTGCTTTTAACATGACAACGCCATGCATGGAAGATGGAAAATGCTAGCAAGTGTTTCACAAAGGAATATACGAGTGACACCATTACGGATATCGACGGTTATCCGTTGTATCGCCGCAGAAAACGCTTAGAATGGTGGCCACACATTTATGATGCGAATGTCAAATTCTAGAAACCAAGTTAAAATTGACATCAGTGGTTGGTACCATACACACCATTGCTATCAAAAACGTAAAAGGCTCATATTAATGTCGAGTTTTGCAGTTCTGTAAAATCCATTTGCAAATATGTTAATAAAGGCAGTGATTTGGCCGTATTTGAGGTAAAAAATGTAAATAAAAATGACGAAATTGCACGATACCAGATAAGTAGATACATCAGCAGCAACGAAGCTATCTGGCATATTTTTAGTTTTCCAATACATGAAAGAGACCCTTCTATCCAGCATCTTGCAGTACATCTTGAAAGCGGTCAACGTGTATATTTCACCGTATAAAATATTTACAAAGAGCACTTGAGAAAACCAAAAACGACATTATCTGAATTTTTCACATTGTGTCAAAATTCTGATATGTTCGGCCAATTCGCAAAAACATTATTATATACCGATGTTCCACGCTATTTTACATGGAACAAATTAGGTAAAAAATGGTAGCCACGCAAACAAGGAGAACCACATCCTTTGATCAAATTCATATTCAAAGCCTCGAAAACACAGCAAATGATGTTATAAAGAAAATTAACAGGTGGTTTAATGCCAACAAACTAATACTTAATGTAGAAAGACACAGTTACTTCAGTTTGCTACAAAAAATAAAACAAAGGTCAGCTATAATGTGATATCAGAAGGAAAAGCAATCAATGAAAGCAGTTTCACAAAATTCCTGGATGTATATATAGATAACAAATTGAACTGGAAACAGCATATTCAACAACTTCTTAAAAAAACTGAATTCTGCAACTTTTTCACTGAGGGTAATATCTAGAATAGCTAATATAGAAACCAGAAAGTTAGTATATTTTGCATATTTTCATTCCCTGATCACTTATGGCATCTCATTCTGGGGAAACTCGTCACAAGCACATTGGGTATTTAAATTGCAAAAGCGTGCTATAAGAACTATTTGTGGAGCAAGCCCACAGACGTCGTGCAGAAATCTATTTAAAAACCTGGGTATACTAACAATGCCAGCACAGTATGTATACTCTGTACTATCATTTGTAGTGGAAAAATCCTGAACACTTCAATCTTAATGCTGACATACATAGCCATAATACTAGGAATAAATATAATATTCACAAGGATTACAAATCACTGTCAATTGTACAGAAAGGGTTAACATTTACTGGAGCTTCCTTATTCAATGTATTACCAACAGAAATTAAATGTTATCTACAAAAACCCAATTACTTTAAGTCCAAACTGAAAGAGTTTCTGCTTCAGAACCCATTTTACTCTGTGAAAGAATTTTCTTCTTGGAATTTGGTAACTAAGAATGACTGATAAAATAGTGGTATGGAAGGGGAAGGTGACAAAATTATCCACAATTACTAAAATGATATATGAAGTAATTACACTGTTTACAAAATTTCACTCATATATAGGAACTAACATGGGATAGCATGCACTCAAAAACTGCTGTGAAAAATTATCATACTAACAGGTTTTACAGTAATTGACTGCTTATGAGTTGTTGGTAATATAATTGATGTTCCTAATAGGTTTGTGTACTGTTCCACATAAATAGCAACTAACATAATATAATATGTAGTCACAAATTACAGTGAAACATATCATGGTAACTGGTTGGTAAGAAAATAACTGGTTATTAGATGCTGGTAACAAGTGTATACACTGTTCCACATAATAAGTATTAATTAACACGGGATTGTATTTGTAGATTACAGGAGATATTGGTTATACTAATGGGTTGTTGCTAACTTGTTGTCAATATATAATAATATTATCAATTATATAGTAATATTGACATTACTAATAAGTGTATGTACTGTTCCACATCCCCGAGATTATTCTCACATGGGATCAAAGTGAACATATATATCTATCTATCTATCTAAGCCAAGACATTAGGCCGACTGTACACAGTGCATCCCAAACAGCGTGAATGCTTGTTTTTTGCGTTTGTTGTTGGTGAATGTTCCAGGACCAAGTTCTTTCGAATTTTTACGAACAGTTAATGGTCGAGTGTTCAATACATATCAAGATGCATGTCGCGAGTTGCAGATGCTGGAGGACGAAAATGATTGGGACCTGACACTTGCTGATGCAGCGTTGACATCCACGCGAAATAGTATTCGTCAACTGTTTGCAATTATTTTGACAACATGTTATCCAACACAATCATCGATTTTGTGGGAAAAATATAAAAATAGTATGACTGAAGACATACTACACCGAGTTAAACAAACAAACCTATGCCCAAATCTGGATTTCACACCAGAGGTGTATAATGAAGCATTAGTGTTAATCGAAGATTTATGTATTTTAATTTCAAATTTACCACTTAATCATTATGGTATGCCATCACCTGATCGACCGGCCACCGACTTAGTTAACAGTGATCTGCAACGAGAACAACAGTATAACAATATGGACTCAGCTACAATTATTGCGAATAATGAGCCATTACTGACAGCAGAACAGAAACGTATTTTTAATCAGATTATGCTAACTGTTGATGCTGAACAAGGTTTTTTTTTTTTTTTTGGACGCATCACGTGGAACCGGTAAGATATTTATAATATCGTTGATCCTTGTGAATGTACGGTCGCAACAGAAAATTGCAATGGCAATTGCATCGTCAGGCATTGCTGCCACTTTATTAGATGGTGAGCGAACCGCACATTCAGTATTTAAGTTGCCACTAGACATTCATAACAAACCGAACGCAATGTGGAACATAAAAAAAGCGGAATGTCTGCAGTGTTGCAAAAAAGTTCAGTTATAATTTGGGATGAGTGTACTATGGCTCATAAACATTCGCTCGAAACATTTCATAGAACTGTGAAAGATTTGAAAGGCAACGATAAACTTTTCGGTGGTACTGTCCTATTACTCTCTGGTGACTTCCGACAGACATTACCAGTGATTCTTCGCTCTACTTTTGCCGATGTGATTAATGCATGTTTAAAATAATCGTTTTTATGGCGGAGTGTCGAAACAATTCGATTGACCATGAACATGCGAGTACAATTGCAAAATAATCCATCGGCACAAGTATTTTGTAAGCAATTGTTGGATATTGGAAACGGTGAAATAGAACTGCATCGAAATACCCAATGCATCAAATTGACAGACAAATTCTGCACTATTGTTCACTCAAAAAATAAACTAATTGAGAGTGTGTTTCCGTATATATCAAATAATTACTCAGATCATAAATGGCTCAGTAATCGTGCTATTTTGGCAGCAAAAAATGTTGATGTCAAGGAAATTCACTTCCAGATACAACAGTTGTTGCCAGGTGATCTGATGTTTTTTTTAAATCAATAGACACTATTGTAGATGACAATGAGGCCGTAAACTTTCCAATTGAGTTTTAAATTCTTTGGATATACCAGGAATGCCACCACACAATCTTCGGTTAAAGATTGGTTCACTGATTATTCTACTTCGGAATTTGAATCAACCTAGATTATCCAACGGTACACATTTGGTCATCAAAAGGATCACCGGAAATGTTGTTGAAGAAACTATTTTGACTGAAAATCTTCAAGGAGAAATCGTCGTGCTGCCACGTATTCCAATGATACCGTCAGAATCTTCAATACCATTTAAAAGGCTTCAATTTCCGATTCGTTTGGCTTTCGCTATGACCATAAATAAGTATCAAGGCCAAATAATATTTTTTTTATAAACATCAATTTTTATATATTTTCAATTACGTAGTTTGTAATAAAATGTAATTAATTTTTTTTGTTCATTTGTCCTTCATTTTAACTATCCGAAACTCTTTACCAATTTCTTTTGAATTTTCAAATCGACAAAAACGTTTTTGTCTTTATTAGTGAATATTAATTTGACTACATTAAGTAGTTTAGAATATCATTGATCCAATATACTATAACTACTGAGTCACAGCAACGCGGGACCGGGTCAGCCAGTAACAACTATATTTCAAACCTTCTTTGAGTTCTGAGATGTACGTGATATTTTCAGAACACACCAGATTTTTTTAAAAATTATTGTAGTTTCGATTTTCCCACTTTAAAAACAGCAATTTATTTATCAATGTCATTAATGGTGTGAAAACGACTTTCTTTCACCACTAGTTTTAGTACTAGACACAAGAAAATATCACTTTAAAAAAAAAAAAAAAAGGAACTTGTTGCTTTACGCCTCGTCGACGGCTAAGGTCATTAGAGGCGGGATGGGACTGGGGACAAGGAACGGGAAGGAATTCAGGAATTCGACCATGGCCTTTTTGAAGGAAACCATGGAAAACCCAAATCTGGATGCCCAGACAGGGATTCGAACCCGCGTCCTCCCGAATGCGAGGCCAGAACGTTAACCGTTTACACGCTCGGTAAGAAAATATCAGAGAGCCAGGTGTTGTGATTAGGAAGACTAGGGGAGGACAGTCATCTGATGTTTATCGACAAGGCCTAGGATGCAGGCTTATTTTTGTGGTGAAGGAACCATGAATTGTCCCGCACCGAGCATGGTTGGAGAGCGGTAACGCTCTTACTTCGCATTCGCGAGGACGCCTATTCGAGTCCCGTTCTGGGCATCCAAATTTGAGTTTTACATGGTTTTCCCAAATCACTGCAATTGAATTCCTTCAAAAGGCCATTCCCGAATTCCTTTCCGTTCCTTGATCCCATTCCTTTCCCGCCTCTAATGACCTCGACGTTAACGAGGCAAATCCATAAGAAAAAAATGAAAGCCTGAGAGTATTTCCCTAATAAAAAAATAATTTCAGGAAAATGCAAACTTGCACAGCGCATATGGAGGATTTGCGGTTCTTTGAGGCCGTGAATCGCGCATTCGATACTTCGTACGATTATCCAGATTTGGTTTTCTGTGGTTTCCGGAAATCACTACAAGGAAATGTCGTTATGGGCTCTTCATAAAGGCCTGTTAAGTATTAAATTTTAGGCGTCAGTTTATGAACTGCAAAAGCTGCTGTTCGTAATTGACATTAATATTAATAGCATTTCTCAGCGTTACAGATATAAAAAAAATTTCAAATGAGTGCACTGGAATTATAAATAAATTTATTTAATATAAAACATATTACGGATTTTTTCTTAACTCACATTCAGCTTAATTGGTTGATTGCTCTAAACAAACGCGTTCTGACGCGTTTACCACATGATTTGCAAGTGAGTGGCGTAATTGTATTATTGCTACGACGGACAGAAATTTCCAGTGTTGGGTGATTGGCATAGCGCCCCCACTGTTATTATCTTTAGCAGTAAATTTGCTATCAGTCTCCAAGTAACGGGAAACCAGTACCTCTCGCAGATGGGAATCATCATATTCTCCGTGAGGCAAAAGCTTGGCTGGGTTAAAGCCTGTTGTATGGGGTGGTTGAACTCTATCAATCGCACGACGGAGCAGAAATATTTGCTTTTCTGATTGGCTCACAAGTAACAGAAAGCATTTTTTTTTTAATTACCGCAAGAATCATATATGAGATTTGTTTAGACAAATTTGGCGGCGATTCCGGAAAAACAAACTTCACACGTAACATGTTCCAAAGAATATATACGCATCAAAAACCACCGCTAATGTTTTAACACTGAATTCTCCCGTTTCCTTGGTTACCTGTTATCCCGCCTCTCTTTGTAAGGTTTTTATTAAACAAAAAGCACTCTCTAGCTTTTATTTGTGGCCCTTTTTGTATCTCCTCCTCCGTTCGGGTTTTCACTTTGAAAGTTTTCTGCACTGAATTGCACTGTCAGTGACTAGTCGTATTCAGACTCCACATCTCAGAGTTGACCATAAATAAATGTTTCTGTTGGTAAAGTGCAACATAACAGGTAATGACTGATTTCCTTCCCATTCTTTACACACAAGTTTCTCCATATTTTAATGAATTTGTCATAACTAATCGTAAAGTCCTAATTAGAAAAAAGGTTAAATTAACTATTTATTACAATGCTGTGTTCCTTCATAAACTATTAGAAAGCTCAGACTTTCATTTCACTATCCGACCATTAGGATTTCAAATTTAAATGACTTTCAGGACTAAATTTACGTGAAACTCATTCTCTCATAAGAAAACCTTCTATTTAATGCTAGGCTTTCTAAAGTTATTACTCTCTATAACATAACATACGATAAACCAACAGAAGTTTCTTCTTCTCCAATATCTTCATTAACTTTATCCAATGTTAAATCTTGAGCTTTAGGAATTGTGATTGCGGAATCTAATTTTAATTTAAATTGTTTTCTTGAACAAGTGATATTCGGTATTTTACAAAATTTAGTTGTCGGTGGAATCAGAACACAACCACTATTTTTATAAGTTGAATAAAAATAATTTTCAAAATGAACTATTATCACTCATGGCATTAGATATATATACTAACAAAAATAATAAAAGTTATTACAATTTTTACAAAAATAATGATTGATGACATATCTAGAGATGACTTTGAATTATTAGGGTGAACTAATATATGTTGAATTTCATGTCTAGACGTACAGTAGATTTTTTCAAAACATGTACCACAAAAATCTAAAAATTGTCAGCAATTGTCTCTCGCTCTTATATCACTGTAAGATTCTGAATTACGACGTTTGTGGACACATACGTCCAGATCGGAAAAATTTTAGTGGGACATAATTGATGAATGATATTAAATCAGTTTTCCAGCACAGGAATAATAACAAAATAAAACCCAAAAAAACGAAAATGTCATAATTGTACGCGCTTTCATTAGGTATGAATTCATTGTGAGAAATATTTCTTTGTTTTTACGGTCAGAAAAGGAAAGTCTGAATTAGAATTTGAGGTAATTATGTATAGTATGCATTTGTTTTTATACCAACATTTTGGTACCTTACTTCCAACTTAACGGAAATCTCAATTGATGAAAAGAATTAATTTTTCTTTCTCAAAAAATCTTTATTTACTTAAAGAGATGCAAACCTAACAGTGAAATTATTGATAGCCGTTTTAAACACCTTTCAACTGACGGATTACATAAGTTCTTTACCATATCGAGAACGTTTGCCTGAAGAAAAAAAATCAAAGAATTGAATTGTGGACGGCGTATCGAACCCGCGTCCTATGCAAGTGGAGAATAATAGAACGTGTGTAATATAAACCAGGAACACAAGGAAGAATGCACCAGATGAATGAAATGTCATCACAATAATTCAACTTCTTACAAAAATTTAACTTCACTTATGTTCAGAAATTTCCGAAAGTTTTCATTTGCTTTCACCTTCAAAAATTTGTACACTAGATACGTGTAACCTTATTGTAAGGAATACTTACTGTTGGCTTAACGAAATTCCCTACGGAATGATCTATACGATTTCTTGTGGAAAAACTACAAATATCATACAGTCAACTGAACTAACTGTGGACGCCTATTATTTTTCTGTTTTCAGTAGACGAATTCAAGTTTTGCTTTAGAGTTTCTGGATGACGACTGCTTGAATTGTCGTTAGGACGGGAGATATACAAGTGCCTTGCTGCTCCTACTGTACAAATTTTGTTCGTAAGTTCTTCAAATGGTTATGAGCAGCAGTGACAGCCACTGTGCTTGCAGTACAAAAAGTCAGTAAACTTGTCTGAAAGCTGAATAGTTACCAGTATATCGCACGCATGTAACACAGAAACAGCTCCTGTTAAAGAAAATCGGCAAATAAAAATAATCCGCTATTGTCACTTACCTCGATCTGAATCGTTTCGTAAAAATGGAATATCTTGATCACAACTCGTCATCCACTATATCAAAAACTATGACACACAATTCTATAACAATAACACTGACTAACGATCTTTCTTCCACATTGAAGCACGCACTTGACTGGCTGTAGTTGACTGTAGAACATTTTTAAAGAATGGGTCTATAGCATGGACTGGGGGCAAGGAACGGGAAGGAATTCGGCCAAGGTCCTCTTGAAGGAAGCATCCCGACATTAGCCTGGAGTGATTTGGCAAAACCATGGAAAACCCAAATCACTATGCCCGGACGAGGATTCAAACCCGCGTCCTCCCGAATGCGAGGCCAGACCGTTAACCGACTTGGAATTCGAGGTGAGAGGGGAACAATATAAATCAATACGGAATATTTTTATGTTTTGATAAAAATAGCGTTCGTTGAGTCACTTAGCCGACAGGAATTATTCGATATTTTAATCAGTGGCTCGGTGATCTTAAAGACTTAACCATTATCTTTAGTGTTGACGAGGCGAATTCCGGGTGATTGTATAGTAAGACCTCTCGTTTTATGTAATATCTGATGGTTCTTGTGTTTGGCTTCATTAAACTACCGACCTACATGCATTTTTTGTTTGTTTCAGTTACGTGGAAAGATATTTCCCCCGTTAAATAATTCTCAAAATCTCCATGTAGTGTGTGCTTTAATTTTGATTGCCATTCAGCTTTTCATAGTTTATCATTCAAATTATACAGTTATTTAAATAACTGACTAAGGGAGGCAGCGGGATTTCTTTGTATAATTACAAAACCGCTGAATCTACATTAACACAAGTCACAAAGAACATTCAGCAACCATAGATCATCATTAATACAAAAATAAATTAATATTTCTCTTTCTGGAGCATAAGTTCATTTTCTCTCAATAGTTCAGTTTGTGGCAACGTTATTTTCGATTAAAATTTGAAGCGTACCGGTTAGGTGTACCTTCCTTTTATTCTTTAATTTTGATTCTGATTAAACTTTACATAGTCTACCAGTAAAATCATATGGTGAATTAAATAACTGATTAAAGAAAGGAGATAGATTTTGTCGTATAATTACAAAACCACTGCATCTACCTTAACTCAAATCACAGTTTTATTTACAAAAAAACATTCAACAATCATGGACAATCCGTAGCGTTATAACTAATTTAGGCAAAATTTTTACACTAAATCTTTTTATATATATATATATAAATATATTGATATATCTAGAAATGACTTTGAACTAGTATGTTAAATTTCACGTCTTGAGGTGCAGCCGTTTTATCAAAAAGTGTACCACAAAAGTTCACAAATTGTCGCCTAGTGTATCTATTTTTCTACATCATAACAATTTCGCAACACACGTTTTTATAGATACTCTGACAGTTTGTGAATGACCGGGCGTAGTGAGATAAGCGGTGAAGCTCTGGACTCCCATTTGGGAGGATACAGGTTCGAAAAATTGCCCGGTCATCCAGATTTGTGGTTTCCAAGGTTTCCCCAAATCACTCCATGTGAATACTGGCGAATGCTGGTATTTATTTATGTTAGTTTACGGAAAAAATTACAAACAAAGAATAATAAATATATAGCAAACAGCATTTAACCCCTGTAGGTATAAAATCGCAATGCTGTAAAGCACTTACGGTAATGTGTACGGATGCTACATTTTATAAAACGGAATAAAAACGGTAATTTAAGAACTCTCTGCTTCCAACCCAGATTCTCAATGATCTTTCTTTACTTATACCAGTTATATAAGAATTTATGTTTATTCTACTATAGCAATCTCCCTGTAAATTTTGAATGATAATAGTCGTTTCATATTTTACAGAGCTAATATTTAGTTTCATGCGATTTCATCTCATGTTTTTACATATTTTTTTGTTTTCCTAGACGACGGTGCATAATAATTATAGTCCACCTAGAAATAGAGAAACAATTCCCAAAATAAGTTATTCGTTTCTGAAATGCGCAGTTAGTTCTCTTGTAAAATAATTATTTTCGAAACATGTATGTAGTTTGAGAAGGTACAGACGAACTAATTTCGACGCAGATAGAAACCAGGTTAGATTCGATTCATACTTTGTGTAGTAAAAGCTTATGGGCAGAGGTGTAATGTCGCCGTTGCCCAGAAAATCGGCATTGAAATATTCCGTTGCATTCAAATGCTTCGTACGTTAAGAAACCGGCAAGGCGAGATTGGCGCAACGACCATGCTTTCTGTCACTTAAGTCAGTCGTCGCCAGATCGAATCTCGCTAGCGTCTACATTTTATTATCATTATTATGAGTTGATTAGATGCTTGAGGACGATAAAAAGTTACCAACGTGCACCATGAAGGTCATTCTTCCAAAGTGCACACCTCTCGTTCCATTTATGTTTATTTATGTTCCGTACTGTTTATTTATGAGCTTATTTAATCGAGCAAGACCGTGAGATCAGTTCCAGACATGACAGTATAGAATTCCAATCGATCGTCCGACTACTCCGATTTTTTTCCGATACAGTAAAGTATGTGCGGTTTCTGTCACACCTGATGGACCATCCAATATGCCTTCAATGTTTTGAAATCCATTCTGCTATAGCTGTGATGAAAACAAATTTGTTGATACATAATTTAGATTGGTGAATATCAATGAATAATTTCTTTCCAGTACTAAGCATACTACATGAGACAGTTAAGATCTCTATAACAAACCTTAATTTATTGATTTAAGTGATTTGACCGAAATTGTTAGACATTTTATGGTCAAGAAGTTTATCGGTTCTGACTACAATTTTGCCTTTAACGTCATTTACGTAGGCATAAGCAACGAGAACAGTAGAACAATCTCTTTTGACAACAGGAGGTCAAACTAGTTTTTTCATATTGAAACATTCGCTTGCTTTCTAAGCCTTGGAAGATGTACTTTTTTCATTCAGTCGTTCAAACTTTTATCAGTTCTTCTGGCACTGATAGTTTGGACGTCCACTTTCAAGTATATTTGTCATTAATGTTGGGTATTCCAAGGTCAACAAAATCAATTTTTTGACTCTCAGAGGATTAACGAAATAATCTCAGACTAACAGAAGACTAGTTCATAATCAAATACCGTGGCCGGATTCCTTTCCAATCCTTGGGAAACAATCTTTTCCGTACACTTCAAGATATATAACACATTTAAAGAATCAATTGGTAAAAAATAGACCAAGAAAGTGTTTGCCTTGGTTTATCAATACGTGAATCCTCTTCATTCTTTTAGCTTCGCAATTAATGAATGATGTGACTTTAGTGATCCACAGTACTGTCAACACAAGAAGAACGTAACGGTTCATAAAAATCACTTACGTCTGTGGCTAGACTCGAACCATCTACTCCAGGAAGTAACCGAATGCTAGCCACCATATTTCCGGGTTGACAGTGGCCCCCGCGACGCCTACGGTGCTATCTGCTGAGAACTATCAACCAAGACGGCAGCAGAGGGAGCAACAACTCTTTTACACGTTTCCTTGTTCCCAGTTTCCTGTGTAGTCTCATAAACAACAGTTACATAATATGAAAACAATTGTTCATGATATTATGATCTGCACTAATATGAGCTTGTAAAATTTTCACTCTAGTGTAACTTCCGGTTGTATTATGGGTTACCAGACGACTGGTAACAATTTTACCCCTTAAATCAATGCGACTTCTTTACGGACTACTGTCGGAAGAGCTCGCCGTAAGTATTAACATCAATATAAGGTGATAATTTGGTCTACAATAATTATTTCAAGTAGCAAAAAGCGTATAAATCGCGAAATGAAGCAATTATTTCGTACGTGTCCACTAACAAACTGCAGCGTTTGTTAATAATCAAATGTTTTCAGCGCTCGTCCATGTATATTTATCAATAGTTTATTATTATTATTTTGAAAAAACAGCTAACCAACTTTCCATCTGCCGTTTGAGTTTTAACAGCAGCAACCACAGAATATGGCTATCGCAAAAAAACCGGATCAGATTTTAGTTATTTGACTGCTTACTGAACACCACTAAAACCACAAAGGTGACAAGTGAAAGTGTGTCTTAATCTACTGTATCCTCATCGTGTTTTGTTTTTGTTTTGAAAGGAGTATTCAGTGCGCCTGAAGCAGCTGTTGATATTAATGGTAGGTGAAAATAAGTTTTTGCCGCTAAAATACTGTCAACTAAAACTGGGTTGACGACATGTCGTGTCACCGACAACAGTAGCTGTAAGTTTTTTCCGTATGTTTCTAAAATAAGTATCAGTGTAGTAGTAAAAGAACAATATGTCTTGATAGCACACCGCAAAAATATCTAACTTCAAAAATCTGCAATTATTTGTCAACGGTCCCCCTTAAAATTTTCTTTATCCAGAATAGTACATATCAGAAATATCGATTTGTCATAAATATCTAGTTATTCTAAGTGAAATATGATCAGTACAACGTCTTCCTTTCTTTTGATACTAGCGTTTGTTCAAAATTAACGTTTTGTTTTAAAACAGAAAATTTTTGTGTTCTGTAGGGGCACTAATTCCTCTTAAATGTTTTTAAAACTAAAATGAAGTGCATTCAATGTCTGCACAACTCTTTTATTAACGAAATATAATCCATATTTTAAAACGAATATGTTAAAATATCTCACTTTTTTGTGAGGTGGGTGAGTCTCAATTTTGGATATTCGCGAGACTATAGAACCTACAGTGTATTGGACTCTGTAAGCAAATGTGTAGGTATGGTTGAATAAGTTTTGGGTTGAAATATAGCGATGAGCAATTTAGATCGTTCGGATACATATGAGCACGATTGTACAGGGCGTTCGCCGGAAAACGCTACCCTCCCAGTCTGTTGCCGTCGGCAACTTGCTCGGTCAGTCGGGCCAGCAGTTTCCGCCACACGGCACCGTGAATCACCGCACTGTTTAACACCTCCGCTGCCCCAACAGTGCAGTGCAGTGACCCTTACGTTGTTAACAACGGTTTCTTTGCATTGTAGATAGTTTGTGACTTCAGTCTCTTATTAATCAGTGTTGTGAATAAACGTTTTTTTGCGGTTTGGCTGGTTTGGGGCTTCATACTCTTATTAATCTGTACCGTGTTTGAGTGTGAGTAAAATTATGGTACGTTACAGTTTGCAACAAAGAATATTTCTCTACGATAGATATGTGAAGAAGAAGTCGTTTGAAAAGTGTCGCAGTAAATTTCGTCGCGAATTTCCTGGCGCTTTACTGCCAGCTAAATCAACAATTCTGCGTCTGGTTAAAAAAGTAAGAGAAACGGGTTCATTTTTTAACAAAAAGAGACTGTCGGTCAACCGTATTCTCACAGAGGAGAAAATTGACGATATCGCTTTTCGACTAGAACAGTCACCCAAAAAATCATTAAGTCAGTTAGGGCAGCGTGTGTCTCGAAATATGTTCAGAAGATGTGAAATGTGCATTACACAAGAGGGTCAACACTTTCAGCATCTTTTATAAGGTAAGCTAATGAATTACGTCACATTTAAATGCTTAGCACACAAGTTTATGAAGTTTATGAAGCGTAATTATTATGAAATAGTCCGCGGCCGACGGTCGAACAATGCCGGAAACTGAGCGCTCGCTCGCCGGGAGCAGTTTCTTCCTTGTAGCACTAACAGTGGGTTGCGTTTCCCGGCGAACGCCCTGTACATACCCTATTTTATCCTCATAACCACAGGCTGCAAATTAATCGAAGCCCTATAGAAATCCGACCAGTATTTTTTCTGTGAATCACCTCCAACAAGGAAATATCTAAAACTTATCACTTCACGAAGTCATATCATATTAAAACTTATGCTATTATATCCTTGAGCGCAAGGGATATACAACAATGGAAACCTCATCAATATATATCCAGTAGTGCTTGCAAGAATCGCGTAAAACGAAACTTTATATTCAATTTATCACGTTTAGGAGTAAAATCTAGTTGCGACATACTCTAATTTACTCGCGGTGTCATATGTTATACATTAACCGTTACCTCGTAAAAATCCGACCAGTAGCATTTTCGTGAATTCCATTCAATGAATAATTATCCTAAATTTCTGATGTTTTCAAATCCTATTATAGCCGCGGAAACACTTGCTGTACATACGTATATCGAAACTACATTAAAATCCAACCAGTAGTTTTTTAATGAATCACGTTCAGCAAAAAACTATATCCAATTTTCTCGGCATCACATCAAAATAAAACATATCCTATTTTACCCACGAGAACATGTGCTGTAATTAAAGGAACCCCATCAAAATCTGAGCAGTAGTTTCGGTGTGAATCCCGTTCATGAAAACTCAGACACACTATTATTAGAAAACGACTGGTTCCTCCTCTGTAGCATATTAATAGAGTCCCCAATACATTAATAAAAAATATAATCAATACAAGTTTTCCTGGTTACAGTTTAATTATAAGCACCAACTGTGCGCTCGACTTCATCAAGAGGGATCTGAAAATTGTATTGTTAATTCTCAGAAATATTGGATGGTTAAGTTTTCTCTGATCTCCTCCTTTCCTTCTAAATTTACATTTTATGCAATGCTTTAATTACGATTCAGTGCATCATATGTTTCTACCTCTCCTTGAAACTACAACTAATTAGAAAATTTATGTCTGTTGATGACCCACAGGCACAGTTCAGTGTTTTCCAAATGGCTTCTTTTCAAGCAGCGTTTGAAATGGTGGAACCTGACGGGCGTAGGAACCGATTACTTTATTTGTGTAAACTGTGATACAATTCCGTAGTAGAATCGCAAATTGGAACACATCACCGCATACATAGCACTTATGGTAGCACGCATTTCCACTGCGAGAAAGCTTCACAACACAATATATAATTTTGCAAGGTCCCAAAGATCTGATCACAGAAATTCAGGAGCATGCGGGTTCGAAACACGTTCGGCCATATTGATTTCGGTTGTCCATGTTTTCCCGAAATAATACCAGTCGAATGCGGAGATGGTTCTTTCAAAGGCCGTGGCTGAATTTATTCCAGTCTGGGCCCCAGTCCCTTCCCACCTCTAATGACATCGTCGTTGACGCTGCCTAAAACCATAAGCAATTATATATATGTGTATATATATATATACACACGAAAATAAAAAAATAAAAAATGTGACTGAGATTATCTATAGTAGCCAACGTAGCAGGTTTATGTGTATATGCGTCCTATAGTTTAATGTGTAATCCGATCTCAGGGCGTCCTAGTATCTTCACATTAACAAATCAATGCTTTACCATATGTGAAAATCAATTTTAAGGCCCTGAAAAATCCCAGACCTGGACAGGAACCGGCTACATTCCATAACGTCGAAATCAATTCCTAGTTTTTGCAAAAAGGGCGTACAGGCAGACAAAATTTCAAAAAAGGGAAGTAGGTTCTAATCAAGAAAAAAAGTATTCTGTATACTAACCGGTGACATTAACTATTACTATGTCAAGTTTTGTTGAAATCCATTTCTTAGGTTCTGTGTGAAGCGCGGACATACAGAGATATAGGAAAAAGTTTTAAATGTTACCATTTTGGTATCTCTGTCATCAGTAATTACTCTTCTTCAAAAAATAATATACAGACACAACTGTATTACTTTTTAATATGTAGCATAGATAGATAGCGCATCTATGAAATTATAGAAGGTGCGGTAGTGACTATTATCTGAGGCAGAAGATATTAAGTGTAAAACATTAACACACAATTGAACTTGGTAACGGAAGATTGTTTTTTTTTTTAATCTATTTCCTCTAAAATGATGTAAACTATATGGATTCTGCTTTAAAAAAATCATGTGGCGGGGCTTCTGGCGTTGCTTCCTGATGTTGGTAAATGGTGTAGTGGATTGGTCGGTTGGGGGAGATTAATGTCTTACCTTGTATTTTTTATATTGAGAGCGATTCTTGTTTTTATACGATGATTGGAACTTAAATAGCGGCAACACTGCTGTGGAGACAATATGCAATGGAATCTACTATTGTCGCTGATAGCACACGTTGTTGACATACCAACCTAACCTCCGAGCAAATTGACTCGCCAGTCCCACGTCCCCGGCGTGCGCACAATCGAGGGAAACGCACTCACTTGTGAGCGATCGGTCTTACGTAACGGTTTCACTATGTTTTCGAAACAGGAAAAACGGAGTTGGATCAAGATTGAATGTGCCAGAGGTCGTACAGCACGACAGTGTATTCAAGGTCTTCAAGAGGTGTGCGGGAAATCGGCATTGCCGTACAGAACAGTAGCACGTTGGGTAAAAGCCTTCAACGAAGGTCGGCAAACTGTGGCAGACACGCATCGGGCAGGTCCTCCTAGCGTGTCTGAAGAAGAAGTGCATACTGCTGCAGGGTTAGTGGACAGTAATCGACGCCAGACGATTCGTGAGCTCGCCTACGAAACCGGATTAGCGCATCCTGAAGGAACGCCTGGGCATGCGAAAAATTGCATCACGATGGGATCCGCATGAATTGACGGAAATGTATAAATGGATGCGTTGCGACGCTGCACAGACACACTTGGACCGCTATGAGCACGAAAGGGAAGCTTTCTTACGCCGTGTCGTAACACTGGATGAGACATGGGCAACATCGTACGAACCAAAACTGAAACGCCAATCCAACGAATAGCGTCATTATGGGTCGCTGCGAAAGTCAAAAGTGCGTCAGAACCCCAGTATGGTGAAAGTTATGGTGATTCTCGTGTACGACTGTGATGGTGTTATCCTAACGCATTACGTTCCTCCACGACAGACCGTCAATGCACATTATTACTGTTCGTTTTTGGAGCATCACCTGCGACCAGCTTTGCGAAAGAAGCGGCAACACGTTCTGCGCAACCCACCCATCATTTTGCACGACAATGCTCGGGCGTAAACAGCTCAAGCTGTGGCTGCTCTGTTCGGTCGATGGGACTGGGAAGTACTGTACCATCCACCATACTCCCCCGACTTAAGTCCTTGTGCCTTTGATTTGATTCCGAATATGAAGGAACCATTTCGTGGCATTCGCTTCAGAACTGTTCCAGAGATTCGACAGGCAGTAGACCACTCCATTCGCACAATCAACAGGACAGGCTCTGCTAACGGTATACTACGAATTCCACATCGCTGGCAACGTGTTCTACACAACGCTGGTGACTACTTTCAAGGACAGTAACATGTGCAAACATTTAACGTTTTTGAATCGGTTGTGAATAAATAGTTGCCACTATTTAAGTTCCAACCCTCGTAGTGATAACAAGTAAACATCAGATTTGACCGGATTTTACAAGGTGCCAGGGAATTAATTAGTTCCCACAAAGAAAAGTTATTGAAAGTTTCCAAACATGGAAGTCTGTCTTTCAATTCTAAATAGAAAAAGAAAACAAAAAGCAATCGGCTTTTAGACACAACTAGCTCAGAAATTTATGTCCGGTGGCACAAGAACTCTCATTTACTACACCGTTAAAGGGCTGTCTCAATGATTCGTCGGAGTACACACTGTTTCGTTGACGAATAATTACCATGTCTGTCTTGGTGGCACGAAGCGTTGCAACAAGGGCGCTATCATCACTCAAATTGCGCACGTACTGTAAGGCGCTTGTCACATCAGCCAGCACTTGTGACAACATCGATCGGAGTTGGCGCTAAGTCGTCCAAGCCTCCAGAACGGAATCACCGACACTTCTTTGGCAAGTTGCGGCCAGGCCGCTCGTCCTGGTCGAAGTGCCGTCTTTTCGCAAGCCAAGAAGGTCCCTGTCCCTTCTCCTCGGCATGTATAATGGAAAGACAAAATGTTTGAAATTTACAATCACGTGAGGAAATAAACACAGTGGATTGGCATCGCAAAAAGCTCCTCTCTTTACTGGCGAAACCATTGACTCTCATTTGCCAAAACTATTCTGTTGCCATCGATATTCATTGGGATATACATCGTGAGAACGACAACCAAAACCCAATTTCCAGTGGCGATCCTTTCTCACCGGGATTTACACTCGCCTCCCTAGAGATAATCCCTCACTTTGTCTCGCACTACACGACAAGACAGTCCCATTCTGCTTAAGCCATGCTCCTCTCACGCTGACAGAACCTCTCTTAGCTATACGCGACTTCCTGTCTCCAGCAAGAAAAAGAATTTCCATTTATTTCTTATGTTTATTAAACTCAACAATAATAAATTTAAATTTGTTACATATGACCCACACTCGTCATCTCGCTACAACCGGGAGTTATGTTGTCGTTAATTATAGCATTTTGTAGCCGACAACGCCTGGGCAACGGGCGATTCATTCATCAAGATATTTTTAATATTCGCATCATAATACTGACCATACCACTTGTGCTTACAGTACCATAGCACGCCCCTGAAAGCAGTGGATGTAAAAAAGACTCTCTGCGTCCCTGTTTCGAATATTATGAGAAAGAAACACGCGAAAACAGGAGACTCATTCAAAAAACTTAATTGAATTTCATGTTTCTGGGCACCTAGCACGAAACGATGTGTAACATGCTGCACCTTTCGAAACGGTTGTGCTGAGAAGGTCTAAATTTAATCAGATCTTTAAAATACTTCATTCAACAGCATGTCATCGATGTCAGCAAATAGAACATTAGTGACGCTTAAGGTGAATTCCCACGATCCCTTGTTAACGAAGGCGAGACGGGACGATACGGGAAGGGACGGGATGCCATGGGAATAGGGCAGCCTCTGCTAGCAGAGACGAGACGCAGCTACCCACTCTGAGTCAGTAAGCATCACAGGCGTGTGTAGCGGTGCGCTGTTACCTTCGGTTTGCAGCACCCCTTCTGCTGCTGTAAAGTACTCTGTGCCAAACGAGGCAACGTGGTGCGGAGGTGGCGGCAAGGTGAGCTAGGACTAACCTGCGGCCCGCGGTCGTCTCTACACTTCGGCTAATAAGGTCCCGTCCCATCTCGCCTCGCCTACATGGGATCGTGGGAATGCGCCTTTAGAATGGTAGCCAGTCTCGCTTTGTGCCTATGCGGAAAAAGTCTTGTGAGGAAGCAAACAGGTCAGCGCCAAAAACAGCTCTCCTGGTCGAACGTTAGCAATCTAAAATGTAATACTTTACCAAAGAGCACTTGATCATGAACTGCAGATCCTTGGAATACCCTAGTAGTTCCCTAATTATCCTGTCCGTTAACCAGCCAGTGATTCATTCCACTTTTTGGAAAATTCAAAGGACAAGAAAGTGTCTCTAGTCTCCACCAGATTATCCATCCTCAAATGGGCTACTGGAACTTGGAGATCTCCTTATTCTGGGAAATATTCGATCTTCGCAATCGTAAGCCACTTAAGCGTTCACCGCTCTGCCCTTTGCAACGAGGTGATAAGTGTCAGAATTTTCTCTTCATCAAGTTTTGCATCTTCTAGTCTCAGAACTTAGGACAACTAAAATGTCTTGTGCATAGTGTGATTTGTGGCTGTCAGTAAAGCAATATTACTGGTATTTTCTACCGAAAATTTAAGGCCCTAAAGTTATGTTGTGAGGCCACAGTAAAATTATCCAAATGTAGTTGAGTAGCTTTGACCAAGCGTGGTGGGTGAGCGGTAACGCTCTGGCCTCGCATTCGGAAAGACGCGGGCTCAAATCCCTATCCATCAAACCAGGTTTGGGTTATCCATGGTTTTCTCAAATCATTCCAGACGAAAGCCGGGATGGTTCCTTCAAAAGCCATGGCCAGATTCCTTTCCGTTCCTTGCCCTCAAATCATCCCCCTCTTCAATGACCTCGACGTCAACGAGACGTAAAACCACAGGCAAAACAGAAAAGCTAGAATAGCTGTGTATTTTACTTCTGGCAACTAATAGTAAAGGGTACTGTGTACTTGATGATATCTTACGCTGACTAAACGTGAAACATGTAACATTCTATTGTAGTTATGAAGTTTCCCGACACATAAAATTGCGTCATTCTTTTATACACTTGATTTAATTTTAACACATAAAAACTTGCGTCGCTCTCTTTTGCTCGTTATGTGGGCTAGGTAAGGATTCTGGCTGTCTAAATAATGATAATATTTATCAAACAATATCCCATTTTAATAGATGTTAATAGAACTACAGTTGAAGTCCATTGTACTGAGCTATATTGAAGATATCCACAATAAATTCTGACACCCAATCTGCTAGTATAAAGATACTAAATGATAATTGCATGAACCATATAATATGAAGACATATTTAGGAATAAAGTAAATTAGTGTTACTGTAATGACCTGGTGACAGGGTTTCTTTTGGGCTGTGCAGTCCGCCTCTATCACAGCCGCCTATCATAAACCGGTAATACTACCGGGCATAGGGGACCAACAGTTAAACGTGGAATCCGAACCAGGGAAGCGTTCTGGCGTGCCAGAGGTGAAGGTTGGGCTATGGGCCTTTGAAAATCCTCGCCGAGACAGGTATTCAAACCGATTACTGTTTGATATCTAGTCAGATGCCGTACCAGGTAACCACTGAGACACCAGACCACTCAGTTGATGTTAAAGTATTCATTCAGTTGCCGTACTCGTTGTATAGATCAATTGATAATTTTAGAAATCTCAACCACAAATTTCTATAGAAATCTATTACTGAGCGTGGTTAGTGAGCGGTTCGAATCCCTGTCCTGACATCCAGATTCGGGTTTTCCATGGTTTCCTCAATTCAATCCAGGCGAATGCCGGGATGCTTCCTTGAAAAGCCCATGGCCAAATTCCTTCCCGTTTCTTGTTCCGAGTCTCATTCTGCCTCTAAAGACCTCGACGTCGACTAGGTGTAAAGCCATAAAAAAGAAATCTATTGATACAATAACCTCCCTCGATTCCCACCCTGTACACAAGATGTTTTTCTGTTGTTCAGAGGTTTTTACTCTAAACTTTAAACGTTTTAAGTTGATACAATTTTTGCGTGTTGACACGGTTCTGCTGTTACCTTCGGTAAGTAATGATAACTTTACCTGCCCTTATTTTTATTTGCTAACCGGCTTTTGTTCCATCAAAAATATACACTGTTTCGTGCTTTAGTGGATAAGAACTTCGATGATAAGCTGCCACATTACAAACTTAAATATGAGAACTGAATGGTTTCTAGAAATACGTTGTTTCTCGCTACCCTAATCCAGGAGACTATTGTAAGGGGTGACGCTGTGTACACAGCGGCTCGTATGCACGGAGTGTTCCGCCTCAGTCGTGCGTAAGTTTCAACTTGTTGCTTCCTCTGCCAACACTCAGCAGAAAGGACAGACTTTTCCTATTACTTACTTTATTTCTATGCCAGGATGAAATTCCATGATTAAACGTTTTTGACATGAGGGTACTCTAGGTAGTGATTTAATCGAAAACAGTGATTTACTCTCATGGAACATAAAATAAAACAACAGGCCATGTGTTTGTATTAACCTGCTAACAACAACAGCAGATGGGGCAGTAAAGATCAGCCACTTTAGAAATATAACTGTGGATATTAATGTCAACAGGTTGGTTGGCTGAACTAATATTCTATGTGCTGGTAATGATGGTATTACTTGGAAAGCAGTTGGGTCTAATCATGTAGGATAATATCGCAATGATCACTAATAAACTAACCTAGTCCTCCCGATAGAGGCATACTAAGCCATTGTGTCAGAGGTAGGTAGGACGGTCAGTTTGTTTCCTTGGTGACCTACAATTTAGCGTAGAATTTTTTTTATTATTTTTTTAACTGCTTAACGTCTCCTATAACAACTAGGTCTATACAGACGGGAAAGGATGGGAGGCAAGGAATGGGAAGGAATTCGGTCATGGCCTTTTGAAGGAAACATCCCGGCATTCACCTGAAGTGATTTGGGGAAACCATGGAAAACCCAAATCTGGATGCCCGGACTGGGATTCGAACCACCGTCCTCCCGAATGCGAGGCCAGAACGCTAGCCGTTACACCACCACGCTTGGTGCGTAGAATCTGATCCCTGGAACGACCTGGTGTTATTTATATGGCCAAATACATCTCTTAAATTTTTTATTCCTTCAGAAATTTGAATCCATGATCCAGTGAATGTTTGAAAGCAATTTAACTACTGAGCTACCAGACTATTAGGAGTCCCGGGATTTTCCGAGAGACAGTAAAGGCTCATTTAAACAGCGATATTAAAGACTTGAAAGTGAAAGTATGGTGAAGGTACCTTAAATTTTAAGGATTCAAGCACCAAAGGAACTCTCAGAACAAATAACATATTTTAATTCGTTTGAAATATAGATGAGTCGTCAGAAGTAACGGTGTAGGAAAATCATCTAGAAGTTAAACCGAAACCTACCCATTTATTTATACTTTACAGTTCCCAGGAATCTGAGGATGTACAGGGTGCTTTGCAACAAAACCAGTTTTTTTTCTGAGCATTCCAACTTCTAACAACGAATTAAGGAAGAATTCGTTTAAGCATCAGAACGGGACTTTATTTCCCAGATTTTATCTATATCCAGTTCTTCTTGATCACCACCCTTTCCCAAAAATTTTGGGGTCGGCAGCGTCCCATGAGTTTTATGCTGCGTTCCCACGACGGATAGCCATCAACACGCCGTAGGAACGGGGCCGCCTCTGCTAGCGGGGATGAGACGCAGCTACCCACTCTATGTCGGTAAACATCACAGGCGTGTGTAGTGGTGCGCTGTTGTCATCGGTTTGCAGCAGAGGTGCGCACCCCTTCTGTAGGTGTAAAAGTGCTCTGTGCCAAACGACACTAGGTAACGTGGTGAGGAGGTGGTGGTGAGGTAGCGAGGGCTAAGCTGCGGCCCACGCTCACCCCTAGACTTTGGCGTGCGGCGTGCGACCTCCGTTACAAGACGTCGTGGGAATGCAGCATTACCCATAGCTGTAGTTTCACGGCCGTATGCCCTTGCTAACGATAAGCATTTTATACATAATGCCAGGTCGTACTAAGTACTGAAATAAACTGTTGCTATCTGTCTCTAAAACGTGTAACTATATTCAGCATGTGATAAGTGTAATTTTTTATGTGAAATTTATATTTTATGCGATGGAGATTGGCGACTGTCCCGGCATTCACCTTGATGGTTGCGGAAAACCGCCAAAAAATCGCAGCAAGGACGGCCGGTGCGCAATGACCTGGGTTCGTGCGCGGCCCCATCCTACCTCCATGATCCAGCGTGCGTCGCCTCAGCTCACTGAGCCACTGAGCCACACTGGCGGATTCTGATTTTATGTATCCAATTATTGCGACCGGAATACGTCACTATCATTCGATAGAATTTGTTCGCATTGTACTCAATAAATTTTTATTGCCTGTTTCCCACATGATCCCAATCTACGTATAAGTTGTGTGATACTTTCATAAGGACTATGTGGATCAGCCACAAATTGTTTGATTATTATCTGCACATTCTTGATACTATTGATCAATGCCTGGTGATACGGATCCCATAGAGCATAACAACACTTCAGATGAGGACATATAAGACTTTTATAACATACTAGCTGATACCGGCGACTTCTTACGCGTCGATTAAAAATTTCTTTGCCAGAATTGAATACAGAAATTTGTTGGTAACAAAGGATTGGTCCCAAACAACACCGAGTCGGCATAATATGACAGGAAAGCCACCACTATATCATTCTACCGTGTAATCTGTCTCAACATATTTAAAAACAAATGTAGGTGAGGGGATGTTGGGGGGGGGGGGTGGTATCGACTAAGGGGAACTTTATTTCAGCTTGGTCTTTTCTTCTTTCTACAGCATGACCATCCCATTCTTGGGTTCTAATAACTTTAGTTGCTCGTGCACTGCTAGAGCTACAACTTAGGCCAGTTACGCCCGCAAGGCATGTCAAAAAAGAAGGCAAAATAAACTGGTGCCAGATAAATTTAAGCAGACACAAAGTAATAGGTCAGAGAAAATCGACATCTGTACTATATAATACGTTTTTTCTCTAAACTAAATTTATTAACAAATTATACACTAACATAATGTGCGAGAAGCACAGCTTGAGCAACCGACGCAATATTATAGACTAACACACATCCGTTTCTCTGTCAACATTCGATAACTTCTCAAAATTTCGTGACTACAACTGTTAATCATACCGAAAAAAAATGTCCTGTGCCCTCCCTACAGATTTTCTTGTCAAATTCCGTCAATATCGGTATAGGCATTTAGTTATCAAAACGTAACAAAAAGACAGAGACTTAATTCCGCATTTATAGTATTATTACTACAGATCACACACAGATGTTGCAAATCACCCCTGAGGGATCAATTCAACGTAAAAATGTACACTTACAGCATTGCAAGACTACCTACGATTTGCCTCGCATTGCATCCCTAAATTTGTGATATCTACAGTTTAACATTCAATCCGAATAACCGAAGGTCCAGGCGTGACTCTGACGATGAAAAACAATTTTTAAATATCTTTGCCTCCACGGAGATTTGAACCGGGGACCACAACCCAAACATTAGTAAGCAAGCGCTTTATTCACTAAGCTAGCTGACCGCTACAGGGAAAAACTGAACAGAAACCCCTATATCCAACGCGTCTGTCTATCGCCGTTCAGTAATTTTTCGAAATTGTAAGACAACATATATTATTTATACAGATAATTTTTAACCAAATGTAGACAGTATTTTTCTCCTTGTTTCAAAGGATAAGTGTGCAAAGTTTCATCGAGATCGGATGAAAACTGTGGATATTTATGAAGAACAAACAAACAAACAAACAGACATACAAACAAACAAACATACATACATTCATCTTTGTATATATATATATAGATTTCCTTGACAGATACGATGCAGCTCTTCAAATTTCGACCTATTAATCTCAATCTAGTATTCAATTTCCCTACGAGTGATGTTATATGCTAATCCCATTTCATATTATTTTGTACTGTTATATCAAAGTAAACTTCAAGGATTCAACCTTCCCAAGAACTGATCGGCTTACCTTTTACTCAATGTAGGGCAGTATTTTCAATTTGCTATGCGCATTAATTTGCACCTATCGTAATATGAATATTTAATACGTGGGTAAAGTAAGATCACGCCCCTCCATCTTTCTGTTATCTTAGATTAATGAGCAATATGTTCATTACCATTAATGAGTTCAAGTTAAGGAAATAAACACTTTACTTCTTTTCCTGGGGTCTGATATTTACATGCGCATCTGTATACTTTGAGAAATGTTGCTAAATTTTTATTTACTGTATCAACTAATGCATTCTTGAAAAGGCCCGTTCGTAATTTGGTTACATTTTTATATATAATGGAGCTCACGAAATCAATATTTCCTGGTGTCGGATTTATAGATGTTACTTTGGTTATAGTAATCTGCTTTTATCGATTGTTGGTAGTTAATTATAGCCAGGTGCAAGAAATTAACCAAAGGCATTTCTTTCATTTTCCAGTTTTGTAACTGATGTATATGAAAAGGTATGCAACTCCACCCAGCAGCTTACGAATCTGTTTTTGCTACTGTGGAAGTTGTCACAAATTATACGCTCTTCTTGGAAAACGTTTTCTTAGAATATTTCTCTGAGCGGTGTTCCACTGGCTGCAGCTGTTACGAGTAAAAGCACAGATACAGTTACCAGCATGGCTTCTTTTTCTATAGTTACATTCGTCCCCATGTTTCTTTTCTGTCAGTCTAACATCCAGCGTGTAATATTTCCTAGCACGATTATTTCCATGCGTTTTATGTGGAACATATGTCTGCCAGATGCTGCTTGAACTTCCATAGCTTTCCACAGTAGGCTATACAGTATTTTAAATATACTTCCTTCTCTCAGTTCATTGTAATGAACTTCTGCAAGCCACGCACGTTTACAGGAGACACCATCTCATTGCTCCTCGACTTTTGGCAGATATATCAAGCGACTACGCTTAAATCCCTTAAACTGGATCAGTGTTTTGAGTGACGATTGTTAACTGCAACTATTACCATAATGATACTGAGCTACGTACCATGCAGTAATCTGAGAAACCTTTTCAATTATTCTTGCGTTCATGATTTCCAAAATTATAATTGCTTACCCCAGCATGTTTTTCTTCAGGAACTACTTTCGGAAACGAAGCACGTAGGTATCAACAGATGTAAGTTGCAATTTCATTAAATGTATTCATTTATCTGTTGATAAAAATACACTGAGAAACTTTCGTTGAGATAATTCTCACCTACCAGGATTTCTGGAATAACTATTCCGAATGTGTGTGTGTGTGTGCTTTTTTTTTTTTTTTTTAATATTACGTAAACTGTTGTTTTTTATAAAGAGTTTTAACTGAATGACTGATTCTGCCTGAAAATTTTATCCTGCGATGATGATATTTTCAAATTTCTATGGATTCATGCAAAATGCTTCAGTCATAAATATAAATCGTGTATTTTTTTCTTTCAAATAAGAGTTTCATCAAAAATTAAGACACTTAATGTTTAATAGAACTTCCAGATTTTGCACTGTCAGGAGCCTTTAATATCTGCAAATTAAGTATTGGTGTGGTGGTAGTTCAAGATTGGTGCCTTAGACCGGGTTCCTTCTATTAGGCCAATACTATACCGCTCCCGCGTTTGCATCACTATTATGATTGACTACATTTTAAAATCATTGGATTTCAGTTTTTCTGACTACTGTGATAATAATCAATTAATGAGATAACTTTAGTAAGTTTTTACATTATTTTGTTTCTTGTTATGGTATTAGTATCAACTGTAAATGGATTCGGTCAAAATTCAAGTGCGTATCATATTTCCATTTTTCCCCTATCAAGCTCTATGGAGTCAATAGAAAGGAAATGAACATACAGAGCTAGAAATTACGGTGAAGGGGTTGTGGTAAACATCAAGTTTGGATATCATCAGAATTTGGAAATTACCAAATTGTTTCAACTGAAATTAATGTGTTAGACTTTATGGTGAACATAACAAGATTATTCTACAGGAATACTATGTATGTCAATTTCCATGGTTTAAGTAACATTCTGCCATACACTTTTAGTGAATCGCGGAGTAAATAATAATAATAATAACATGTGAGCTCTAGCATTTATGGACCCAAATATTTCTACATCGGTTATGTACTAATTGAAAACGTTGGATTATAAAATTTACAGGCCTGACTTTCTGTGCATTCGTAATAAAATGAGGTTAGAAAGAAGAGAGAGATTCCAGACATACTGCTTGCAAGTTTTTTTGTTTTATTTTTATGTTTTATTATTTTTATTTCTTTTTGTTTTTTGCTGAGGTTATATTTGTCAGGATTCTCGGAAATCAAAAAAGCATTTGATGGGTTAGCAGATAAATTTGTGCTGGACGTGATTTTCCATTTGTAGTAGTGTACAATGTAGGCGTCTGAAGAAAAAAATGTTTTCTTTTTTTATGGTACGATTACCCTTTCAACGACGTTTCCATTTCTATCACACACAGATAGTAAATATATCTTCGTTTTAAAATTTCTATCGTTTGGTTGATGATGCTCTAGTAATATAATCTCAAATCCATAAAATTTCTTTCTCTATTTAAACACCAACGTTAGTAGGATCTTTATTTCCAGAACCACTGTAAGCCTTTCTGCTGCCAAATGCGATGTTCTCCACACTGACATTGATTTCTCATCGGAGGATTGTCCGAACAAGCAATACTTAGCAAATATTTTTCGGAAATATTTCAAAGGTAGATATATACTGTACTGTACATTTCTAAACCATTCTTTCGGCTTACTATGTTTGAAAAAATATTGTTAATTTCCAGATCCAATGTTTGAAACCCTACTTTGCCTATATTTTACTTTTTCAATAGAGTTCATTTACGATGTTCACTTACGGCGGATATTAGTACTTAGTAGCCATAATTTGGTAAATAAAAACAGCTGGATAATCTTGTTTTCGTGAGAAATTCTGCATTCATTAATTATCATTTCTATATTTCATCAAGCTATAATTAATTAAAAATATTTCTGTTAGTAATGAAGTGTCCTTTTCTGTGGTTCATTTGCCGATGATGTGCTAAAATATCGGATCTTCTTAAATTTGAAGGATAGAAACTCCAGGTAAATACTAGAACTGCAGTGGCAAAAATACTCTCAAAGAATCTATGTTTCAACTGCTGCACATACCGAAAAATGGAGTAGCAGAATGTGTTACTGTGTGAAAACTTTTCCCAAATGATAGCACACTCCTTCCGGCTATCAGAATAATTATATAATGTTGACATTAAATTATTTTTTTGATAACTAGACCTTTTATAGCAATTTTTTACGTTTTATTTCCTTCTGTAATCATTGACGCAGGCTATATGGGTTTGTTCCTTTGTGTTTTGACGTAATCAGTTAACCCATAACGTAGTAAACCAGATTTAACTACACAATGAACCCAATTATTCCTAGATAAACACGTCATTAATGTCGTTACGATTAATATGCCCTCTTTTCCCGTATTATTTAGCAATTCTAGAAGAACTTTGTCAGCAACTACTAAATTTTCATCTTTCTCAAAACCCTATCTAATTCTGTATTTAAAGCTGGATGCATCATATAAACAATATCAACTTGCTAGTTTTCTATCCTTATACAATAAGCAGACTAATGGTTCATCGTTGAGGAATCTGATTGAACTTTGGGAGAGTGCCACTTTCAAACACAGATCCATTGGAATGATCTTTGGGCTTTTCGCCTCGTCGAAATCGTGATTAATAGTGGGTAAAGAGGATGGGGGTCAAGAAGTGGGAAGGAATTTGGTCATTGCTCTTTCGAGTAACCATCTATTAATTTCTCTTAAATGATTTCGGGAAATCATGCTAAACCGAAATCTGAATGGACTGATCACACGTAATCCAAATTCCAGGTCCGAGCGTTACTACTCACCCGACGGGCGCGATCAGAATTGTCACTAGACCTTCTTCTGAGGCAAAGCATGTGTTAGTGGAGTTAAGATGTTAGGTAATTATGATTGTAGTCTTAAATGTAGTTTCTCTTTATAAACAGGATTACTACGTTTGGTTATGACATTACAAAGATGGAATGCTTGCTGACTCGAATCTCTGTTACTTTTGTGTTTCAATATCACACTAAGCTCAGTTTTTTAGCACGCAACTAGCTAAAAGTATTCCCGTCATGTAGCTTCCTTCGGTATCTTTCAATCTGTCTGCTCGGTCTTCCTAAAAGAGACTTCGTACCTGCATCTTTAACGCTAGTTCATGTTGTATTCATTTACCTAGAGTCTATTCTACCTACATATAATCCTTTTCCCCACTTCGTCACCCTTCTACTGCAACTGTAGAGTATTCAGTTCTTTATAATCCACATTTCTTTGCTATTTAATTGCGGACAGGATACGGGTCAGCTTCCAAGTATACCATACGGTTCAAAATTGATTGGTATAAGTATATCAGTGATATATTCCCGTATTATCAGAACGTTTCCAGGTCTTGTATGATACTTCACACAACTAGTCCAAATTTTTCACCAACCTGTAAAAGCTAAGTTCTTCGTGCACCACCGTATTTCGTTCTGGCACAATACTGTTAAAGTTTATTTTTATTGCAACTCATTTTTCATATACTTCGTTAACTCTTCAGTTTTACCAAGTGTTTCCTGTAAATTCGGCATGTTTGTTTATCTTAGTTCCAAGGCAGAAAAGTTTGATATTAGTAAAAGATTTTAATTTCATGCTCCACACCAGGTGACGTAACATCGTAATACATACATCAGATATTAATTCAGACTGTATGTACAATATCTGCGGAAGCACCATCAAATCTGGTAAGTAGTTTTTACGTAATACCTGAATGAATAGATAAGCCGACATAACTACTTTGCAGATTTGTAATAGTATAGAATCAACAATAACCAATGCCCCTGGCGTTGGATATAATCACATCTTACCACTCAATTACCAACCATACATTAACTATCTCTATGGTTTCCGTGGAAGATCTTGTACGGAGCATCAATACAGCGATAAATGCACCCCAATAAGGTTAAATAGCCATCACGTGTTAAGAGACAATAAACCAGCACTGCAAAGCTCATAGCAGCAGGCTAAAATTTCGAGTGTCTCATAAACAGCAATTTGGCCAAAATAAAGTTTATTATTTGTTTTGCTTATGTATGCCACTGTTGCTGTGGTCGCAGCATTTTCATTAAAGAGAAAAGGTGAAACGCTGCTTCATGTTTACTTTGTTTATGTTTGCCGATTATTTTGATTTCAATAATGTAATTAAAGTGTAGCTGCGAAATGAATGATTCTTGTTTGTTTGTATACTTTTGTTGATTTATTTTTGTGATTGCAGCACTTTGAGGGTTCCTGAATGCGGGACGATGGGACCGAGTTCCGCATTTACTCATCATCATTTGCGTAAAAACAGCTCTAAAATTCTCTATACGTTGTTTTGATGCACAGTCTGTCCGTGAATTTAGACAATGTAAAAGTAAATAACCGGGAACATGTAGTCCCAAGGCACATGGTTACCATTAATAAATTAATGTGTTTCACGAGCGATCAAAGTTGTAAGTCAAAGATCATTATTTAACGCTATTATGCTCAGACATTGAAATGGAGAATAAATAAAGTTGATACTTGCTATAATAAGTGCTACTGATATTTTATTTTGTATGAATTCCATCAGAAAGAACTGAATATTTTTAAGGAATTTTTCCGTAACTTTTTACATATCGACTATTGGTCTCTGAAGATTTGTAGCGTACATATACTTTCTCTCACAGATGTTTTTAGTGGAAAAGGTTTTTGTCCGAGTTTTCTTCGTTTCGTGGACTTCTAGGTCCTTAGAGGCGGGAGACGACTTAGGGCAAGGAATAACAAGAAATGCCATAGGACTGGAAATTGACTGGCTAACTGTGTCAGTTCATTGACATCTTGTTGAGCATGATCGTTCTTTTTTAGGCATTTCCATACAAAAAAGATTCCTCCATGTTTGTTGAAGCGGTTTTTTTTTTTTTTTTTTTTTTTTTTTTTCATCCCAAGCCACGGCTGACCAATAGACTGCAACTTTCACTGATACATATTTCATAAATTTGCCTCGTTTTACCCGGCGGCTCGGATAATCGGAACTCGGATAGCCTGGACTTTTACTGTACCTTAACTCTGTTGCTCCAGCTCTTCCATTTTAACGTTGCAAAAGAAATTCTCATCATGACCATAGTAACCGTTCGGTTGCTCATAGCATTTCGTGGCGTGCAATGTTTGACATGCGAATATATTAAACTATTCAAACCAAATGTCGGCATTTATTTAACATTCGGCCTACTAGGGTCTAGCCATTGAAAGACATCCTGTACAAGGCTTGGTAACAGCATCCTATTAAAAAGTATTGGAGGGAGTAGTCTACAGTACTCTCTTGTTCTTAGGGTTGTAAATACCACGTAATAAATGAATACTTCTTTATTAAGAAGCCAGAAAATATCCCGAGGAAATGTAAGTACAATATTAACTTACATTTGCTTTATTGTAGGTTAATTATTGTGCAATTAAAACAGTATCCCGATTCCATCTTCAGGTGTGCACCAATTATACAATAATTAGTGAAACAAAAAATTATTCAGCAAGCAGGAAATTGGAATGATGGAGATTTAAAGGAGTAAGGTATTTTAGTGAGTTTACGACTGACGATGAACCAACTTCAAATTGATGTTATTGGTTTAAATGAGAATAAATGGATGGAATGGATGTAGAAATAAACTACAAGCGCGGCTTTTGGCATGGGATATGTACAGAATTTTTTTTTTTAGAAAAAACGTTTAATACAAAATGAATAGCTTAGTGACCGAACTACGTTTATAAGGTCAGGATGTAAGTATGCTGGTGGAAAAGAAAACAGACATTTTCCTAACATTAGTGGCAGTAAATGAGGCATTATTTTGTGGCATGTACACAATTTCGCTTAATATTCTGTGATTAACGACATAAAATATTTCTGTAAACAGAAAGGTTGAAAGTATTTTTAACAGTTCTGAAAAACTCCAGGAAGATTGGTAATGGAAGCTGTGTAACTGATTTTCATTACATCACTGCTTGATGCCAATTCTAACTTACTTTCTATCTGATAGTTATTACTTTGATTTTTTAATTTAATTTCTCACTTACCTAATACTTAAGTACCAGCTGGAATATATCAAAACGGTAGTATAAAAATTATAAAATCTTTTCCCATTATATTCGAAGTAAATTTACGTTGTCTCTGAAGAAAAAGCAGGGAAAAATTCTCTAACTCAAAAATTTACTGCTGAATAGCATTAATAATTAAAATAAAATAACACCCTGCGTAAAGCAGATGTAAAATAAAACGTTTCATGAAAACTGAAAGGAAAACTAAAAACGATTGTACGAGGTCTTGAAGTCCAGTCATTCAGTCTAACCGCGGTCCCTCTGCGTCATTCCTGATATGTTAGCAATATATAAACGTGAAGCCAAATCTTGAGAGATTTGCGGCTGATTTTCTTAATAATGCATGTGATGTGCTCCTTGAAACTGATCAAATAGTATTTCAGTATTACCCATGAGATCTGCTACACTCTCTTAAAATTTGAAAAAAGTCCCCTTTTTAGGGCACCCATCCAAATTTCCGTTTTCAAATATCATTTTACACGGATATCAAGATGATTTCTTAGAAAGGTCATTTCCTATTTCATACTCGTTCCTTATCAGAAAATCCATCCTGATCATAGTGATTTCACCTTAAACGGGTCGAAAAGTCTTCCAGCCATTTTAATCATTTAGTGATTGCTCAAATTCCTTCCTTCATCAGAAATCTGAACAGCTATTATCACGTCAAGAGTGAGGTTTCACCCAGATTTCCGTTCGCGACCGTAACTAGAGCCCAACTGTCGGGGTTATAAACACAACGTCTTTATAACCTGTTGCAATACGACAGACATCGTCCACATCATCTGGCACATGATTCAAATGAATGCAAATACATAACTCATGCAGTAAATCAGTTATTCTTTCAAAGATATGTCTATAATTTTCGTAACGTCGCTACTGTTAAGAGAGCGGTGTTCATAATTAACAATATCTAGGTATAATTCATTATTTTCAAATAATACAATTACAGTTAAATTTTCATTGGTTTAGCTGTATTTTATCTCCTCAATTAATATACTTATCATCAAATCAGAATATTGGTAGATTGTCACAACGAATACTTGCTACTGGTTCATTGTATACTTATGAACACAGCTATTGAGCAATATTTACAACTTAACCACTGGCTCTGATTATATTGGTCCTTTAAAACAATATTTAGCTATAAAAACAATTCTTTCTGTGTTGTATAGGTTTTTGATATCTATGTTCTAAGGTCCCACATTCAATTACAACGCCGAGAAGGATTTCATTCTTATTTCTTAATTATATGACAATAAGTAAACTTTGCAGCACAAAACTGAATTTTCAATTTTTAAGTATGTATACTTTGAGAAAAGTTTGGAATTGTGCTGTGTAAAGATCACTATATCAATTTTGGCCAATTTAGAGCTGTTTGCTTTGGAAATTTCGTTGTTGTTGTTGCTTTAGGGCGCATCGACAGTGGGGTAATTAGAGCCCTTAGAAATTTCAACTTCCTTTGCAAGTATTATTTGTTTTATGGATTGGTAACCAGAACTAAGTAATAGATTGACGTAAAACCTTAAAAATACGATGCTCAGATGGTCGACAGATGGAGTAAAACTGGTGCGCGCTGAGAGGTGACGTCACGCACTCTGATTGGTGTTTCGCGTCACAAGACGAATGGCTATACTTTTGCATTTTTATTTTATTGAAAATAATATTTTTTAATTCTTATCAGACAAATAAATTCGATTTTTTGTATCTTTACAACTTTATCATTTTCTATTAAACTCTCATAGTTTTCTTTTTATAGTAGGCGCCACGAAAAAAGAACTGTGAAGGTCAGTGCGTCTCCATACAATTTTGGGAATCCTCAGTAAATAAACTTTCAATAAAATGTGCTAATAAATTCTAAAAATAATACTGAATTTGTGTAACAAGGTGATGTGTTTTTTTTTTTAATTCGAAATATTTAAATGATTATTTTTAAAAGAATAAAAACTAGTTCCCTTGAACTTTACGAATGAAATTACTTTCTTTACTTCAACCAACCGAAAAAAACCAATGATAAAAAAAAAAAAATAGCTGAAAATATTATCCGGATTCCAGAAAGTTAAAAGATTAGTAAAGATTATGTTATATTCATTATATAGCGATGAATGGTATGAAAATAATTAAAAATTTACGCGAATCATTTGTTTGTCCATATTGCGTAATGTAAAAAGTTTACACTGGCTAACTTTCGATCTATTTGTTCACGTAATAACTTCCAGCAAGAAAGTTTGTGAGAAAATATTGAAACAGCAGCATCTTTAATCGAATCCTTCTGGTTTGTTTAATAATTTATCCGCGCGAATCTTGTGGTGCTGCGCATGCGTCCTACACTGGACGACGGCTTCCGTGTCTGACGACGAGCGAGATACTCGTAGTTCCCATACCTTCTCAAAATATTCAGTTTGAAGCTCATCTAAGAATTATTATCGTAAAAGAGGATTACATGACAAAATACAAACATAAAATGGTTTCCTGTAAAATCTTGTCAGCTATTATCAGGCTTTTACGTTCTCATTGGACCACTTTAGTCATTTTCTGGTTGCCTTCTTAGGCATATGCATGCACCGTTCTGTCCGAATTTCCGGGTATGTTTTCATTCGTTGCTATCTTCTTTGTCTTTCCTCATCTGTAAATGCCACCTTCATTGTGTATCGTTTGTCTATTTTTGGTTTAAATATGATTTTTTTGTTCTTTTTCTGTTTTGTTTCGTAGATCATCTAGGGTTATTTCTACTTCTTCCATATCTTCTCTAACCTCCTTAATCCATTCTTCTTCTTATTAATCTAGTTTCTGGTGTTATCAAGATGTGACCAAGGAAGGAAATTCTCTTCTTGCGTATTGTATCTGTGATGGGCTCCAGTTCCCTGTACACCACCTCATTTGGCACTATCTTCCATTGTCCCTCTTTCTGTTATTTTTTATTCAGACATGTTCTTGCTATTCTTCTCTCCACTTTTAAAATTTTGTCAATTCTTTTTTTTTTCTGAGTGACTTTAAATTGAGTGTTGCTTCTATATGTAACTTCTGGTTGAACCACCGTCTTGTAGAGTTTTAATTTTGTTTTGATTAAGAGATATTTTTTGTTGTGTGTAGACCGCGTTAGTTTTTGAGCTTTTATCAATTTGTTAGTTCTCTCTTGCCAGGCAGATTTTCATTCAAGTTGTATATTATAATTTCACACAGATTTTTAAATTGTTCTACTATTTAAATTTTCCTGTTATCTACAGTTATGTGGTTTATTACTACAGGCTCTGTTGCCATAATTTCAGTCGTTTCAAAAGATATTTGGAGTCCTAATTTCTGTGCTATATTTTGTAAACTAATTATTTGATTCCTGGTTTCTTGTACGTTATTAGCTAGTAATGATAAGTCATCTGCGAATTACAAACAATTTAGGTTTATTTGATCCTTCTTGGTAACAATTTTTATGTTTTTTAGGATTTTCCTTGTGCCATTCTCTCATTCACGTATTCAAGGGCGCAAGTTGAAGAGCAAGTTTTACTCATAAATGGATTCAGATAGCTCTACCCTAAAACTTACTGTAGATTTTGTAATTGTGAGGGTTAATTTGATCGTTTTATTAATTTGGGATGGAGTCCAAAATTTCTTAATATGTCCAGCATTAAAATCTCTGTGGGTACAATCATAGGCTTTCTTGAAGTCTACAAAGGTTATTACTAGTTGTTTTTTTATTCTTTTGTAGGCATCCATTATTAATTTTAAGGTGATTATCTGTTCTGGGCAGCTTCTCCATGGTCTAAATCCTCCTTGATATTCTCCTAGCTCCTGTTCATGTTGACCTTTGCAGCGATTGTATTCTGGACAAGACTTTATACGTGCAATCCAAGAGGGAGATACATCTGTAATTGTCTGGGTTTTATTTTTCTCCTTTTTTATATAATCTATGTATTATAGGTGTAGTCCAATGTTCTGGTAGCTCTTTTCTGTTCCATATTTCAAATGCATTGGTGTAATGATATCTTTGCTGAGTCTGCAGAACATTTCCAGAGCTCCACAAATGTTTGATTTTCTCCACTTGCTTTGAAGTTCTTGAGCTCTCTTAAAGCTTTGTAAACTTCATGTATTGTTGGTGGGTTTATATTTTCTGTTGGTTTTTTTTTTTTGCGGGGGGGGAGTTCTGTGTTTATTTTATGAAGTTCTGGAGGATTCTTACAATTCAGTAGTCTGTTAAATGCTTCTGCTAGGATTTCCTTATTTTCTATATTGCTGTGGCCATCTTATTATTTTTATCCAATAGCATTAGTGTTGGAGGATCATATCTTCGGAGTTTGCTGCTAAATATTTTGTAGTAATCTCGTGAGTTTGTTTTCTTGAAGTTTGTTTCTATTATTAAAAGAATATATTTTGGTATTGGGGTTTAACTTTCTTTGATTACTTTCTGGGATAGCTTTCTTTGCTTCATGAGTTCCAAGTGTGATTCATCGGTTTTCTGAATTTGATATTTTACAATAGCTTGGTGTCTATCTCCCACTGCTTTATCCCATTCGTCATTCCACCATTGGTGTTTTTTCCTGGGATTTATTGGGGCTACTTGTTCGGTTATTTGTTTCAGTTGGGGAATTATTTCCTCCAGATCATCTGTTAATTTTATACTCCCCAGTTCTTTTATCATATTCTGTGTTATTTATCCGATTATGTGGGTCCATACAAATATGATCCAGCTGCAATTCTCCTTTACTCCAGTATGGGTGTTTCCAGGTTTTGAGATTATTTGGACTTCTCATGAAGTATGTTGATTTTGATATCATGTCATCGTTCCTGTAGAATTCCACCAGTCTTATGCCATTCATGTTCGTTCTTCTTTGTGCTGGCCATTTCCCTGTTACATCCCTATATCTTTTTTCCCTTCCTAACTGGGCATTAAAATCTTGGTGTAATTTTTGTTAATAGTTGTTGCTATTTGATCCAGAAGTTCCCAAAGTTTATCCACCTCTTCTCTATATTCTTTCGTATTGTTTTTAACATTTGTTGGGGCGTGGGCATTTATTATGATGTCTATTTTATTGGCAGCTTTTGTAGTTAGCGTTGAGAGCCTACGAGATTGTGTATTGAATTTTGCTATTGACTCTATTATTTTGTAGTTGACTATGAATCCTGTTCCGAATTGTGGACATTGCTTCATTACTCTTTTTCCTAGTATTCCATTGTAAATTCTATTCCCTTGTGATTCCATCGGTTCCTGATCAGTATTCCTCATTTCCCTGGAATCCAGCTATCAATTTACCTTGCCGATCCATTTCGTCTGTCACAATTTTGAGTTTCCCTGGTTGGATGAGGGAATTTATATTGTGTGTTGCTATGTTATTTAACTGCCCTATTTTAATTCTAAATTTTGGTCTTCAGTTAGTATTGGGTATTTCCAGATGCTCCGACTCATCTAGGTCATCTTTCAAGTGACTGCCCACCGCATTCGAGTGCAGTCTTCCCTGTTTGTTGCCAGGTGGTGGAATTTTCCTTAAAAGACTTCCTTCCATGTTGACTTTCAAAGGAATTAAACCCTGTGTGGAGCAAGCTCCGAGTTATAACTACGGTTGTTAACCGTAGAGGTTGTTGTGTGTTTGGTCCGCGAGAGCTATTTTACAGGGTGTCCAGAAAAGGACTCCCAGATTTCAAAAAATATCTCGAAAACAAAGATCGATAGAGGAATGCAGTAAACGGTATGTTATTGTGACAGCTATAAGAAGTGTATACAGCAGTGTGAAATAATAGTTACAAAAGCTGCGAACAGATGGCGCTGTAATCGCCATACTTAATGCCTAAATAGTGATCCGAAGCTCAGGGCGATCAGTTCCACCATTCTGTAGTGCCAATGGTGAATATTTTGAAAACATTGTGATGTGTTTGTTTGCAAAGATTGTTTTCATACGATTATTTCACTTATGTATGCTGATATAAGCGTACAGCGTCATCTGTTAGCAGCTTTTGTAACTATTATTTCACACTGCTGTATACACTTCTTACAGCTGTCACAATAAACATACCGTTTACTGCATTCCTCTATCGATCTTTGTTTTCGAGATATTTAATTTTGAAATCAGGGAGTCCTTTTCTGGACACCCTGTATTTCACTCAAGTCCGCCAGCAAGCCGGTTGGAACCCCCCTATCCGCCAACTGGGACACTCAATGTCGGAGTATCACCTCTCCGCCTACTATGACAGCATAGCAGGTTTGGGGCTTGACATCTTAATAAAATAATAGTAACGCAATGTCCACTTTCAATACAATTACTAAAGAAATAATGAAAAATTTACAAACTGGCTTATTTTCAGTACTGTGTACCATTATCCTGTCCATAACTTTATTCATCTTTGGATTCGTTGGACTGATGATCACTGTCGCTGCTTTCACCCAGCTGCATCACGAAATGATCTATTTCTGTGTCTCTCGCGCACTGTTTAACATAATCAGTTTCTTTTAATCTTTCCGAATGTCTTACACAATTTGCCCAATATTCTTGAGTAATGCTGTCTAAAGCTTCGAGTGTAAGTCGCTCGACATCAGCAAGATTGAAGGTCATGTTCTTCTTAGTGGCATCCCGTTTTACTAAAGCCGAAATAAGTTCAATTGGATTATACTGGCAATGATAGGGTGACAAGCGAACTATTTGATGTGCCATTTCATTTGGCAAATGTTCCAATTCGAATACCTTCTTGGCATTTCGAATTTGTTATTTGCATAAATGCCCATTCCTAGTTTCATGCTGAAAAAATTGAACAAATATCCTACCTAGCCATTCAATAATATCTCCTTTACGTCAGTTTGAAGTTGCTGATTTGCTATTTGAATTGATTGATAGATGGCATTGTCCATGACGATAATGCATCCTTCTTTCAGCGAGCAACACATATCACAAAACAACCTCTTAAAAATCTCATCGGATTTCTGTATGGTAATACGATACAGTCGAACTTTTTCCTCCACGGAACACAAGTTTGGCTCCAGGTATGAAACCTTTATGATCATAACCAGCATGTACTACCATGCTAATATGTATCCGAACCATGTGAATCGCTGATCGCTATATTTCCTCCCAAAACGTATTCAACTATACCTACAGTTTGGTGCTCAGACTTCCGCGGTCGTTGTCGATGTTATCTTGGTTGTCCGGGTTGAACCGCGTCAATTTATGAAAACCTAACGTTTTATCCATCATTTTGTGGCCTTCTTCTTACACAGTCCTATACCCTGTAGGTGGTATACTGAAGTGAATATCCAAAACTGAGACTCGCCCATATCACAAAAAAATGTGATATATTATAACATATTCGTTATACAAACGAAAATATAAATTTTATTCCGTTAATAAAAGAGTTATGCAGATATTGAATGCACATCAGTTTTAGTTTTTAAAAACATTTAAGAGAAATTAGTGACCATACTGACGTGTCACACTAATTGCGACATCAAAAATATTTAATTAATTTTATTTATTATAAATTTATCACTTAATATTTATCATGATGGATGTGAATTGATCATCAAGGCACCAATTTAATATTACTATTAATTAGATCACTTATATGGATGCATTAATTAATTAGACGTGATAAAGAGATGTGATTTGTTATTGTAAACTGTCCGGCATACATTGTTGTTCATCAGGGTCGTTACTCGGCTAGTGGACGCCGTAGGTGAACGCACTCAACACACACAATACCGTTTGTTGCTCCTGTGACGGCAGCTGCGGGCAGGTCCGTGGTGGGGCTTCTTACGACACGACTGCGGGAAGTGGTCTGATCAGCTCACGGGTGGCGTCGTGTTCGCCTCACGTTCGACGCAGCACAGACGTAGAGTCCCTCAAGCAGCTAGGACGGGAAGATGTCGACGCAGTCTGGCGACGAACCTGCTCCTTGCAGATACGAACTGGAAAAACTCTTCCAGCAGAAGCGTGAACTCACACTCGCACTCGCGTATTCTTCCAACGTCCGTGCGTACAACCACGAGGTGCACACTCGAGTGTCCCCCCAGCGCGTCCGCCACCCCTTCGCCTAGCGGTCCAGCGGATTAGGGGAAATGGGAGGGGTAGCCACATTCCTTGGCTGACAGGTACCTGTCTGGTATCTAGCTGCAGCCTCACAAATATGTTCACAAACTTACGTTACTGCAACATCACACAGCTGTAATGTGTCATTACAATACAGAACATACAAAGTTACCGTTTTCAAATAAAACGTTAATTTTGAACAAACGGTAGGGTCAAAAGAAAGGAAGATTTTATACCGATCATCTAGAATTTAAAATAACTTGATATTAATAATAAAATCAATATTTGCGATGTACAACTATTCTGGTTAAAAATAGTTTTAAGTTAGTGCGTTGACAAATAATTGCTGATTTTTTTAACTTAGTTTATTCAGAGGTGTGCTATTAAGGTATTTTGTTCTTTTACTACTACACTTAAACTTATTTTAGAAACATACGGCAAAACTTATAAATAAATTACTGTTGCGATGACACGAGATGTCGTCAACGCACTCTGAGTTGACAGTATTTTATAGTCAAAAAAATTATTTTCACCTACCGTTAATATCGAAAGATGCTTAAAGCGCAATGAATACTCCTTTAAAAATAAAACACGACGTGTCTTCAGTAGATGAAGACACAATTTCTCATAAGTCTTGTCACCATCGTGGTTTTGGTGGTGTTCTGTAAGCAGGCGAAACATTGTTTGGCTGTTATTACAAAAAAAAAAAAAAAAAAAAAAAAAAAAAAAAAAACTGTTGGTAAACGACGTGCACTAAAAACATTTCTACGATTGTCGTTGGGAGGTGATAATTCCACGTATAGGCATTTTAAAACACTCATCGAATCCGTTAGTGTGACGATCTGTTCCGCGTGGATCATTTGGCTGTACTTGACCGCTTTCAGTATGGTTCTCGCTTCCGCTGTAAAGATCGATGTTTCCTCATGTAATGAGAATTGCTCTGAGTGAACCGTGCGTGGACGGAAGTAAGCTGTTCCTACTCAATTTTCCTTGGACGTCTTTGAGCCGTCTGTGTATACTGTTGTTATGTTTTTCCCTTTCTCCGCGAGGAGTATATTTTGGTTCTAATTTAAGAGTGGGTTTATGTCTTCTTGTAACAAGTGAATTTGAACGAATCGGAGGTCGTATGGTTCTTGGAAGATGGGGTGAATATCGTATGAAGCTATTTTGTATTTATGTTTAGTCCAAAGTTTGTAAGCGTTAGTAGTGGGAGCTTAAGTTGTCTCCTTCCTTCGTTCACTAGTGCTTACATCCTCTCGAATTAATGGTGGAGCGGGCGCGTTTTAAGTGTCAGTTTCTCCATTAAGACCTTTTCCTCCAGAAATACTCGTATGTTGAGTCGCGGTTCTGCAGCCTCCACTAATAAGGCGTTCGTTGGTACTGAGCGTATTGTTCCGACACACGCTCTTAGACAATTTGCTTCAAGCCTATCTAGCTTTTTGAGTGCGTCTTTTCTAGCATATTGGTACAGCACACAGCCGTATTCCAACAGCGATCTAATTATTGCTCGGTAAAGTAGCAGAAGCGTTTTAGGGTGGGAGCCCCACCAAATGCCCGAAACCATTCAATTCTGTTTAATCGGAAGTTTGACTTTGCTATTAGCTGGTCTATATGTTGGGTCAAGTTAAGGCGGCAGTCCAGTAACATTCCCAGGAACCGTCCTTGTTTCTTTAGTGGCAGTTTATAAGGGCCTATTTGAATACTTTCAGAGTCGTAGAAAATTCTTCTTTTTGAAAAAAATACAATGCCGATGATTATTCGGGAGATAGATCGAATCCATTGATGTGTAGCCATTTGATGAGGAATGACATTGTGTTGCTCAATAGACTATGGACTTCTTGCTGCGTCTCCCAGTTGGCATATTTAAACACGTCGTCTGCAAATTGGAGTGAGATTATCTTCATAGGGATGGAGTGGATTATATCACTTATGTATATATATATATATCTATATATATAAACAGAAGTGGGCTGAGAATTGCTCCTTGAGGTAATCTTTAATTCACAGTACGCGGCCCTACTTGATTCCTCTTCGAACTGACAAAGATTATTCTCTTGGATAAGAGGGAGTTAAGACCTCTTACTAGTTTCTTCGGCACCCTTAAAGCGTCCAGTTTGTGCATCAAATGGGGAATTCTGACATTGTCGTAGGCCGATTGGATGCCTAAAAACACCACTCCCAGATATTGCTTATTGCGGAATGCTAGGTAAACGTCAGACGTCAAGGTTCCTAATTGTCTAGAGTACTTTTCCCCTTGCGAAATCCCGATTGTGAGTTGGGAATTAAGTTATTCGATTCCATCCTCCATTCTAGTATGTTTTTAATGAGTCGTAAGGTTTTTTCTACACAAGACATAAGCGAAATCGGTCTGCAAGAGATCGCTTTGATGGGGTCTTTCCCTTGTTTTATTACTGGAATGATGACCTGTGTTCTCCATTCCGCCGGGATAGGTTCTTTCTTCCAAATCTTGTTGAAGGTGTTTAAGAGTACCTGCAAGCCCGAGAGAGACATGTTTGTTATCATACCGTAATGGATTCCGTCTATTCCAGGGGAAAAGTCGGAGGATCGTTTTAAAGCTTGCTGAAGTTCTATGATGGTAAATGGCGTGCATAGTTGGTGATCCGATGTTTCCTTAGGTGCTAGAACAAAATTTGAGTCCCCCTCCTGGACTGTGGGAGGGGCGATTTTGTCTGCAATATCTTCCAGGATTGATGTGTTGATTTCCGGGGAACCGTTGTTGAATTCATTATTATTTAGCTTTTTCACTGTGGTAAGTGGTGGGTGGTTTTCTTGGCATTCTTGTAATCTGTTCGTTATATCAGAAATTGAAAAAAGTTATTTCAGTGGCAGCAAACAAATATATACGTCTCATTTACCGTGGCTTGACCCGTGATGTGTCTGGAATTTTCCTCAATTCGTCTCCTGTATTGGGACCAATCAGCTGTACTGATGTTCCATCTGATTGTTGGATGTGTAGCTGTGGTAGCCAAAATGGGGGAGCAGATAGTTGAGTCCACTGTCGAGTCGGGTCTTGCTAGTGAGGGAACCACTGTTGAGTTTCCGTCATTTACTATTACCCGATTGCTGTCTTCTGCCATATCCTTAAATGTCGTTCCCTTTGCGTCGTTTTAGTGAAAACCCCAGCTCTGATTATGTGCGTTGACGTCGCCAGCCAAAATCATTGGTGAAGTGATTTGGCTGATAAGATTAGTCCAGTCATTTAGAGTGATTTTTGTATTTGGGTAGCAGTAAATGGAAATGATGATGACTGATGTCCTGGTGGAGTGTATCGAAACTGCTAATTTGCCCGAATTGAGGACAATTGGTTCATGAGTAACGTTCTGATGTATCATTATGGCTACACCTCCTTTTCCATCCAGTCTATCATTTCTGTACAACTTGTAGTATTTGAAGGTGACTTCTTTGTTTGGTTCGAACCACGTTTCTGATAATATGGCTATATCATTGTCGTTTTGAGTGAGTACTGAAATTAGGCTTCCTCTATTCGCCCATACTGATCTACCGTTCCATTCTAATATTCTAAGATGTTGAGATACCGTGGTGCTGTTGTTTTTCTTGTCAATTGTTAGTTGTTATTACTATTTTCATTACTTTTCTTGTTATTATGTTAAAAGGCTTCTATTATTTCCGTTGTCGGGTTGAGTTCTTCCAGTTTGAGGTTGAAATTCTGTTGTATGTTGTTCCTGGATTATTGCGGAGCGCTGCGGAACGTTCATTAATGTGTTGGCAACAATGTCTCCGATGTTGTCTGGTAAGTTACCGGGGAATGCAATTTCTAAGATCACCGTGATCAAGTTTTGTATCTTTTGTACTAGATATTCGTTCACTGTTGGGGCATTTTGGCTATGAGGGTTGAGGTAGTAACATCATCTAAAGCTCTTGGGGGGACCTGAATGGTATTTCTGTTGGTGATTTGTTGAATGTCCCCGAGTGGCCTGTTAGGATCTTTATCCCTGGCGTCTATTCTGATCGTTTGTTTCTGTTGGCTGGGTAGTGGACCTCTTTGTTGTTCTGCTCGACATTGCATCTTAAGAGGAGCCATTCTTGGTGGGTTCAGGGTGTTCTGGACTGCGGTTGGAGCTTTTATCACTTGGTTGTAGCTCTGATCATAGGGTTAGTTACTTGATCATAAATTGTTTTCTCTCTGTTCTGAGTCAAATGTTCGGCTATTATCGTAGCATAAGTTTTTTGTTCAATTCATATTAGCACCTCCTGGTAAGATATTCCTTCGTAAGCTCTTTTCCTATTTATCTGTTGTTATTTTTGGTATTGGGGGCAGATGCGATCAGTGGAGAGATGGGGTCCTTCACAGTGGACACAAATACGGGGTCCTGGATTTTTACATTCTTTGAAAGTGTGGTTTCCAGAGCAATTACTACATCTGGGTTGCCTCCGGCATTGTTTACTAATATGACCGTACCTTAAACATTGGAAACATTCCAGAACCGAGGGGATGTACGGCTCTACTGGACATCCGTGAATTATCACATATTTCGGACGTCAATGCGCTTTCAAGGTAGTTGCACAAACTGAAACTAGTCTTCTCTGGTCTCTATCGGTATCAGTTGTATTTTTGGTGAAACGTCTTATTCGCACTAATTGAACTTCACATCTTATCACTTCCATTATTTCCTGTTCAGTTAGTGAAATGTCTACATTCCTTACAATACCTTGGTGGGTCGTTAGGGAGATGGGAATGTACGCTTCCATATTGTGCATAGAGAAAGTTTTGCTCTGTGCGAGAGCAGTAGCACTGGGGCCGGAAATTGTCTCGATTCTAATACGGTTTCTGCCTGACTTAGTTTTTGGTTACTAATTCACCTTCTTGTTGGATCAACTTGCCGACTGCATGGGATATAATCTACCAACGTTGCTCGCTTTGCTTTCTACAAAGATGATACACGGGCAGCCGTCGTACCATTCATATTTGTTCGTTATTTTTACCACTAGGCCAGCGCTTGATCGTTGATCACTTACCGTAGTCGGTACTGTAGTAGTGCTGCTTCCTGTTGTAGGTGATGTTACGGTGGGCTGCTGGTGTTGGTTTCTTTCAACTTCCACCCTTGGAAGTTTTTCTGCGTTGTCGTCTGGTGGCGTTTGTACTACTTCTTTACCTGCGGCATTTCTTCTTCAGGTGTTGATATCATTTTTGTTGAGTTGTCTTAGTTTAGCACTGTGCTGAACGCTTCACCGACTACCCCGCCTATGTTGGAGCCTATAGCTTTCTCGTTATCTGCATTACCAATTGGAAGGCCAATTGGCCACCTTGGCCATAATCTCCACCGAAAATGGTGGAGATTATGTTATCTGCAGGACTTAACTTGCGGCTGTTGCACTGTTAGTGAAAATTAATTATAACACTTAAGTTCCCGTAGAAGTATTTCAACCTGTTGCTCGTATATTGTCCGACGAACTAAATGTGGCATACTTAACTGTAAACAAAATTCACTGGCTGACTCGCTTCAGAACGATACGGCAATCAGTAAGTCACTCCCAACAACTCTTATACACTTGTTTACCAGCATTAGGTTTCCTTGTTCCCAGTGTCCTGTGTAGTCTCATAAACATCAGTTAAAAAATATGAAAACAATTGTACATCAATAATGTTCTGCATTAGTATCAACTTGTAAAATTTTTGCACTTGTGTAACTTCTTGTTTTATTCTGGGTTAACAGATGATTGGTAACAATTTTACCCCTTAAATTAGTGCGAGTTCTTTACGGACTACTGTCGGAAGAGCTGGCCGTAACATTAACTTCAATATGGGGTGAAACGTTCGTTTAAAATAATAATTTTAAGTAGCAAAAAGTATAGAAATCGTGAAATGAGCCAATTATTTCCTACATGTCCACTAGAAAACGCAGCATTTTGTTAATTACCAAATTTTTTCAGTGCATGTCCTTGAATATTTACCAAACTTTTTTTAATTATATTTTCGGTAAGAATAGCCAACCAACGTTTCACCTGTGACTTTTAACAACAATATCCACACAATATCGTTATCAAAAAAAAAAACGTAATAGTTTTTTATTTGCGTGTTTAGAAAACTAAAACCACAAAGGTGACAAGACTGTGTGAAATTGTTTCTTCATCTACTGAAGCCTCATCATGTTTTGTTTTCGTTTTAAAATGAGTATTCAGTGCGTTTTAAGCAGCTTTCGATATTAATGGTAGAAGAAAATAAGTTTTTTGTCTCTAAAATACTGTCAGCTAAGAGTGCGTTGACGACATCAATTTAGTTATACGTTTTTCCGAATGTTTCTAAAATAAGTTTAAATGTAGTAGTAAAAGAACAACATGTCTAAACAGCAAGCCGCAAAATTAAGTAACTTCGAAAATCTACAATTATTTGCCAAAGCTCTCACTTAAATCTATCTCTACCCAGCTTAGTTATACATAGCAAATATTGATATTATCATTAATATCTGGTCTATTTTAAGTGATAGATGATCTTTCTTTCTTTTGATCCTAGCGTTTGTTGAAAATTAATGTTTTGTTTGAAAACAGTTACTTTTCATGTTCTGTAGGGACACTAATTACGCTTAAATGTTTTTAAAAAATAAAATTATGTGCATTCAATATCTGCACAACTCTTTTATTAACGGGATGTAATCCATATTTTCGTTTGTGAAACGAATATGTTAAAATATATCACTTTTTTGTGAGGTGGGTGAGTCTCAATTTTGGATAATCCCGAGACTATACAACCTAAAGTGTATAGGACTATGTAGGTAGGGTTGAATAAGTTTTGGGATGAAATATAGTGATGAGCGATTTAGATCGTTTGGATACATATGAGCATGATAGTACCGTGAGATAGTTGCTCCAAGGAATCCATCTTTTCAGGCCTGTCATTCGAGAGGATGCGGGTTTAATTCCCCTTCAAACTATACGGATTTCGGGTTTCCATGGTTTCCCGAAATAGCTATAGGTTAATACTGGGATGTTCGGCTAGAGGCGAATACCTTCCCGTTCCTTGTACCCAGTCAGCTCTCATCTGTGATGACATAGACGTTAACGAGGCGTGATATTCCACGACGTATTTCATTTTCGGAATAAAAATCTTTAGGGGCAGCCAAGAAAAATCAGTATGGAAGTAGGGCACTGATCTGTTTCGTATTACTGTAATGGATGTACAGACGGTGGCATTGTCCTGTTAGGGTAAACTGCACCGTTATCTTCAAGCCTCTTTAACTTTCTTTTTCACTGCTTTACTAAGATCCGTCATCACTTTTTTGTATTGGCTATACTACCTTGTGGCAGAAACCCCGTAGTGAATAATTCCTTTAGAATCGAAATAAAAACATTCAGCATGCCTTTCTAATTCAGCTGAACGTATCACTCTATTTTGGGATTTTCCAAAACTTTTATACAAAACATTCATTTAGAGAATCTTGTATTGAAGCCTATCGACATCCTGTTAATTAACTAAGATCACGAAGTTTTTATTCATAGTTAGTATTTCATATGTCATTGATATCAAAGACTCTGACTGAATTCCATTACCAAGGTTTCATATATTCGTTTCGATAACCGGATTTGCTGTCAACAAATAGAGTTTCATAACGGTGCTGAAACTATAACTAATAATACCAATTATTTGGTATTATTTACTTGAGTTCATTAATCTAACCACCAGATCGCTATTATTGTGTAACAAAACATAGAGACCGCAGAATGTTCATCAGACGAATAATTTCGCAAGACGAAATTATAATTTAACTAGACTTTGGTAACATTTTTTTCTTTAGCTTTCCGTTCCCAAAATGATTATTACGGAACCCAAATAGTTTCGTCGTATTCGTCCGTACTTGTGACATACCCACGTAATGTCACCTCCTTCATCAGTGGTTTGGATCCCACGTTAAGCTGTATGTCCCATATACCTGGTAAGATTACGCTAGATGGCTATGCGCAGCCAGTAGGAAACCCTGTCACCAGGTCATTACGACCACTCGGAGTTATCGTTATACCTCCTTTAGACGGTCTGTGATGAAATTTGGCATAGAGATAGGTTTCATTAACTGTAAAACAGGCACGGAGGAAAATAACAATGTTTTTTTTTAGGGAACATCCCTGTGAAAGGAATGGAGGGGGAAATCTTTTTCGCGTAACCCGTATGTTGTGGTGTCGTTAATAAGGCATTCAATTATTCAGCTATCGTTGTTTTGGGAAAATTTTATTTTGTTGTATATTCCGCGAGATACGCGTTATAAGGATGTGTCATTTCCACCTAATCCCTTCAATTCCTTTTCACAAACTTCTCGGCCATAACACCGAGAAATTTCGGAAAAAAGTTTAAGATGATGACTTCAAAAGATAATAGTTTTGGATAAGACACATAAAAAGGTGTTTTTAGATCTTCACGTTATTCTTTTACCAACAGGCCTACTTTTGTCATCCGTATTTGAGGTAAACAAAAGAAAGGTTTATTACTGCACTCGTGAAAAATAAATGTTTAGTTATGAAACATTTTGTCTGCAATAGAACTTTACAATTGATCTTGGTTGTTGTATGACATAGTTATGAGTACTTACCTAATTACTTATTGTTTGGCACAAACAATACTCATATTTCAAAATAATTAAAATTATTTCTCCGCCTTATGCATTGGATAATTCCAGTATAGTGATACCTTAGTGTTGGTATAAAATTTCGAGCAGGACGTTAACTTGATATGAAAGGTACTGAACTTAAATGATGGTACAATGTGCCAGACACATTTTTTCCCTACTTTTTTTATGCTTTCTGAAGTTCAGTGAATTTCGTAAATGTTTAAAGTTATTATAAGACGCTTAATTCTTTGGTTACTTACTCCAATTTATGAACCTGTGTCTCTGCTCAATGTCTTGATTCACGTCAGATAAAAGTTCTGATAATCGTCACGATGGAAATTACACAATTATCTTTTTCATTTTATTTGCAAATATTGTACAATGTTGTTCTTTTTGCTAATCCGAAACAAGCAATATTTCATCGTTTCGCTACTAACGGTTCTGTGGTGTATTAATCTTGCTTCAGAGAGAGATGTACGGGGATTGCACGTGCTGTAATATAAACATAGTAATCGGATTACTTCTCCACCAAAATCAAGGGGATTAGTGTGTGCAGAGATTTAATCACAAACATTCAGATGATACATTTTGCTTGAATACTGTATTCCCTTCCCTACCTTACAATATTATCATTAAATCTTCCGATTGGAAAGTACTTCTTCTGTTTAAATTCTCGTAAATTATAATGCGTATCATTTTCTGATTTGATTCATGCTACACGATGAAAACATCCATGCAGTCTACTTATGTCTGATACTTTCAGAGCCACCATTTTCAATATTTTTTCTCCTTGTGGCAACGACTAATGATCCAGTATGTGTTGCACATTTCAGGGGTAAACTTTCAGCTCCAAATGTATTAGTCTTTTTTATTTGATTTTATCATGTAATAAAAACAGTTACCTATGCAGTCGATTCAGAAATTGGGGTTTAATGGGCTATCCCAAATGATGTAATTCATGTGGACGCTAGAAGAGTACGAAAAAAAAACGTGAATTATACCCAGAATCGTGGTTTAAAAAAATACATGAACATTTTTCTTGTGTGATATTTTACGTATTGTTTACCTACTGGTTACTAATAATACGTTGTCTATATTCAATTAAATTACCCCTGGATGTTCTTAAACGAGTTCAACGAAATAGAAAAATTGTTATAACGTAATTTCTTTATTAAATATCTTTTATTCATTTACAATTCCTGTATTAACGTCAGTAAGCTTGGTTTATGAGTATTAATAACCAATATTAATCACACAATTATAATACAGGAGGTCTGCGTCTGTGCAGCACTATGTTACCAGCAGTCGCATAATGAACTCTGGAGAGTCTAATAACTTGTCCTTCCATAGATAAATTAAAATATCTGCCACAAATTTTCTATCTAAGATTTATTGTTAGCGTAATGAAATCATATCATTATTAGGTAATTTAAAATTTACCAGAATTTTGTGGACAGCTATTGTATTAAAGAAGAATTAAATGAAAGGTACCACGTAGGTACTGTTTGCTAATAATGTGTGATTTTAGAATCACTAGAGTCAAGGTCTTTAAAAATAAGATATCGGTTCGCAATATTCAACGGTCAAACACCATATGTGTATACCAGTGATACATGACATTTTGCTTATCGCCACTAGTGACGTTGGCACATGCACTTGTAATAAAAATGTTGTAAAAGGCTTAGTTTCTACCCTAATCAAAATAATCTCGTCACTAAGCAATTCATAATAACTCAACCGTTTGCCTTCTCTCAACCTTTGTGTTAATTATTATTTGTTCCCAGACCAGAAATCCTATGCATTCTTCCACCTAATCTCACTAATTCTAACGACATCTAACTTCGATTTCTCTTTTGAGGAATTTCAAATTCTTAAGAAGTGAGAACGACTATTCAGATTCTAACATTCTATGCTCCCAATCATAGAATGTCTCTGTCGATTCTGATGACTCCTCCCTGAGCAGTCCTCTCACGGAGGGGACTATTTTTTTCCTACCTAATATTTTACCCGGGAAGAATCCATTATTCTATTAGTAATTTGAGAGTATTACATTGCCTTAAGTTGCCTTTTGCGGCTTCAATGCAGTGACATTCCGTTGCTTCTGCATCCAGATACAGTTGATCATTTCTGATTTATCCGCCGTCAAGGGTAGTTTCCACCCCCAATGCCAAAAGTGTACCCTAGACTAGTGATGATCCGATACAAGCAAATACGAGTAAGTACTCGATGCTTTGTTTCGATACCGAGTACTTTTCGTATTCGAATTAATTCATTCGATACTTACTCGGTATCGGAAGAAAAGTACTTGTATCGAATCGAAAGTATCGAAACGCACCCAGTGTTAAATTATAAATGCATCATCCCTGCTGTGCCACTCAGTCTCGCCTCGAAATTAATTTCCCGCTGACATCAAGTTGGTAGCATTGAAAATAAATAAAAAAACAATCTTAGAATAGGCAATCTAATCTCAAAGAGTTTGTTTTAGGTCCCTATTTTGTTGTAATAAAGTTGTACTTGGCGGGCATTTCGCTATACCTGGTCAATCTCCCCCGCAGCCCCACACAAAAACTGAAAGATATGGTTCATAAGCAACTAAGTAGCCCATGTGAATCGGACGAAGAAGCTGCATCAGCAAGCGTTTCACCGGAATATCACTTCTCGAAACATCACAAAGAAAAAGAAAACGCACGGTAGTGACAAAGTCTCTCTCTACTTGTCAAAACCGAGTGTGGTGGGTGAACAGTTAACGTTCTGGCCTCGCATTCGGGAGGACGCGGGTTCGAATCCACGTCCGAGCATCCAGATTTAGATTTTCCATGGTTTCCCTAAATCACTCCAGGAGAATGCCAGGATGCTTCCTTCAAAAACGCCATGACCGAATTCCTTCCCGTTCCTTGTCCCCAGTCCCATCCCGCCTCTAATGACCTTAGCCGTCGACGAGGCGTAAAGCAATAAGTTAAAAAAATATACTTGTCAAAGACTGTAATGTCTCTAAAAGCAATCCAGCAATTACAGAATGGGAAGAAATGAAACTTATATTTCCTTGTCTGTATAAATACGCTCAACTGTATACTATTGTTGTAGCAACATCAGTATTGAGTGAATGTTTGTTTTCTAATGCGGGTGAAACAATGACAAACAAAAGAAAAAAGCTGTCCCCAAAATATTTGGAATAATTGCTTTTTCGGAAAACCTTCCAAAAGCGGACTTTTATTGTTTAAAAGTGTTAAAACTATAATAAATAAATATTTAAAGATAAGACAAAACCTTCAAAGTTTGCTTTAATATAATTTTAATAAATAAATATAAATTTTTACTGAGGGTTATTTGATTTTATTACACTAGGTAAATAAAATAAATAATTTAGCAACATGTCATGAATATTTTTATATTTCGACATTAATTTAAAAAAGTATCGATATGAGTAAGTATCAATACTTTTGCAGTACTCATATGAGTAAGTATCGTAAGACAATTTGAGTACTACTCATTTAAGTAGGTATCCATACTTTGATGGTATCGGAACATCACTACCCTAGACCACTCCTCGCTCTTCCGCCCTTCTTTCAATGGCCGTTTGCAAGCTATGGGTGACACCTTATACAGCGAATCATTCAGTCGCCATAACATCGTCCGTGCAAGCAGGGTGCACGACGTGAAGGAGAGGGTGACAGCTGATTAGAAGAGGCTAATATTGTCTCTTCCAAATCCTTATACTCCATCAAATACATAACACCACCGCAATATCTACAGTACACGGTAACTAATCGTGCAGTTTGGAATTATCCTCTCAGATATTGGAGATTATGCAGTATTATTACATATTACGATAACTATCCGAATAGTATTAATTGGGAGACGATTTGTACACGTTTGTGGTACACTTTTTGAAAAAAATACTGGTGCAAGTTTAGATGTGAAACGGAGCATACTAATTCAGAGCCATTTCTTGTTGTGCCAGCAATCATTATTTTTGTAAGAAAAATTTAAAAATTGCAAATAATTTTAACTATTTTTATACCTTCATGCTGACTAGGAGAGGTCTTCAGTGTGGAAATCGCTATCGTAGAACGAACAGATCTTGTATATAGTACGTCACCTCTGGATTCTTGCCCTAAAGCAGTTCTGCCTGGTGGACCTCCGTTTAAGAGATATCTGGAATTAAAAAGTATAAAAATTGTGTCTAAATGACTTATAACTGTACGGAAGGCCGTTTAATAACAACATTAGTTTAGACATGCTCCTTAAGACGGCTTGTTTATGAGCGTGGTATCCTAAGTTCGATCCCACGACCCGCGAAATATTTTTTTTTTTTTACTATTCAATCTTATGCCATTCGATCTTGTAACATTACGAATCTGTTCTGAAAATGAATCTCGAAATTATTTATTTTCCTTTAGATAATATAAACCATAAAAACTTTTGAATCAAATATTACGTGCACACCAGGAACATTATATACAGGATACCTTTCCCCAGCCACATACAGTATTATTATTTGTAACAATTAATGTATCGTACATTGTATGGGAGCACGTTGATACGAAAAAAGAAGATGGACGCATTTCTATTTCCAGTGCTTTGAAAAAATATAAGCAACGACAAATGGAATTTGAAAATATGTCTTTACATGATTTTTTTACAAAAATGAATAAAAGAGGTGCAAATTATGTTACTAAAAAAGTACCTTTTGTTCTTAAAGCTATACCAAAATTTAAATATAATTCTGGTGTTGAAAAGAATGGAAATTTTTACGAGCAACAAGTTTTGTTATATGTTCTTCGGCGACAATTAAATGATCTAAATCCACAAATATAGCACTTGGAAAATTATTTATGATCAGAATTTTACAAATGAAGATATTTTGAATAATGATTTAGATTATATGCAACAAAATTTAGGAGAAAAAGAAGATTTTGATGCAACAGACGAAGCAGAATTAAATCACCATATGACTAGATGAATGTAGCCACTGGACCATAATAATCAGTCCGAAGTGGATATAGGCAGAAGATAAATCGATATCAAATAGAATTAATATACTATTTCAAAAGGACAAATATTGAATATATTAGAACATTTTATTGAAAATGAAAAATTAGCAGGAAATTAGAGAAATGTTTATACTCAATATAACTTACCAACGAGTTTTTTTTTTTCTTTTCTAATGAAGAACAAGAACTGATAAATATACTTGAATAACAACTTAATTATTTACGAGGTTATGAAGAAGAACTGCCAATTAAAAGAATTGTTGTAGAGGGAAAACTGGATGTGGTAAAATTATTTTAGTATTCGATTGATTCAAACATTGGAACCATCTTCTTATCTGTTGCTTGCGTCAACTGGTGCTGCTGCTGTCAATATAAATGGTTCAACAATACATTTAAAACTTTTAATAGGAGTATATAAAGTATTTAGAGAACTCAGTTAACATTCACTTGCTCAATTTGAAGAGGAAATTCATGAGTGTAAATTTCTGTTCATAGATGAAATTAGTATGACCAGAACACCCGCGCGAAAATTTCGCGAATATAATGTGATGTATAGTGAGGTTGAAAACTTGTAATATAATTAAAAGCAGAACCCCACTTTTGTAGCAAATATTTATTTGTTTAGTTCAATAGGTACGCATCAAAATCCTTACAACATATTATGAAACAGGAAAATTTAAAACACACTGTACGTACGACAAACTGTCACTGACCTTAACAGAAAACAACCAACCTGAAAAAATGCGCACAGCAAATAAACATCTCTGTGATATGTGTTGCTGTGCGAATAAAATGTTTACATTGGGATTGTATATCAAAACAAAAATGTTTCCGTAATAGAAAAAAATATCCGTAAAGCTACTTGTTTAAAAAACAGTTTAATGAATTCTCTGTGAAATCTGCTGCTGCAATCAATGGACTTGGCTCTGAACTGTCTCATACGCGAGACTTCTTTAAGCATCAAATTCCGATAAATTCTTTCTTAATTTATGATTTTACTTATCTTGATACCTTAATTTTTAAACGATATGACATTTATCGATTTCGGTTAGGTATCGAAGGAGATAAATGGCTGGTAATAATAATAATAAAACACGCTGTAGACATAATATTGATACTTTTGACTTCAAGGATCAAATTGCTTTTATGAAACACGGTGTGACCAAAGCAGACATCTTAGTCTTTAAAACGATACCTCATATATCGATTTCGGTTAGGCATCAAGCGAGGTAAAAAAAAAAAAAAGAAATAATAATAAAGTTTTCGAAATGAAGATATTCTTGCTCCTTAAGAGCTGAATTTGGTGAAAGTTCTAAGTTCTTTCTTAAAATATGATGTGACCAAAGCGCATACTTTAGTATTTAAAACGATACCTCATTTATCGATTTCGGTTAGGTATCAATGGATATAAATAGCTCGTGACACAAAAATGCGTTGCAGAACCATTTATTCTTTTTCCCTATAAGGGTTGAATTCCAAAAAATTTCTTAATATAGGATGTCACCAAAGCTGAGAGATTACTCCTCATAATCTTACTTCAGTTATCGATTTCAGTTAGCTAATGGCTTGAGGGGGAAAAAAAAACGCCTTTTGGGAAATATTAATATTTTAGCCCTTTAAGAGTCGAATAACAAAAAATTTCATTCTTAAAATATAATGTGACCACGCAGAGACGTTAACCTTTAGTATGATTCCTCATTTATCTATATCTGTTAGATATTAAGGGAGATAAATGGCTCGTGACACAAAAACGCGTAGAAGAAATATTGATACTTTTGTCCTTTAAGGGTCGAATTCCGAAAAAATTCTTGTCTTCATATATGATGTCTTCAAAGCAGATTTCTTAATCTTTAAAATGATACTTCATTAATCGATTTCAGATAGGTATCCAGGGATATAAATGACTCGTAACACAAAAAACAGCATTTTAGAAATATTGACATTTTTGCACTTTAAGGGGCGAATTCACCGAGCGTGGTGGGTGAACGGTTAACATTCTGGTCTCGCATTCGGGAGGACGCCGGTTCGAATCCCCGTCCGGGAATACAGATTTGGGTTTACCATGGATTCCCCAGATATCACCAGACGAATGCCGGGATGCTTCCTTCCAAAAGGCCATGGCCGAATTCCTTCCCGTTCCTTGTCCCCAATCCCATCCCGCCTCTAATGACCACGTTGTGGACGAGGCGTGAAGCCCAAGCAAAAAAAAAAAAAAAAAAAAAAAAAAAAAATGGCGAATGCAAAAAAAAAAAATTGTTGCTTAAAATATGATGTTACCAAAATGGAGACCATAAGATTTAAAATGACACCGCATTCATTGATTTCGGTTAAGTATGAAGGGAGATAACGGCTTGTGACAAAAAAAAAAAAAAAAAAAATACTCTATAGAAATTATATATGTATGACTGGATGCAGTATTTTGAGGAAAATTGATTTACGACATTTGGCGGATTGGTTACGTATTTTTGGGGGGATGCTAAACAGTTACCGCCTGTTAATGACAGACCACTTTACAGTGATAAAATAGAAGGAAATGAATTCCTCTTAGAAGCGAAATTGTTATTCAAATCAAGTATTCAATATTGTTGTTTTATCAGTATCATTCCGACAAAAAAAAAATAAATTTCAACAAATATTTCGAGATATACTTGATTGTATTGGGAATGGTGAGAGTACAATTGAAGACTATAAAAAATTAATGACACGTTTTCTACAAACTTTTCCTTTACAAGAACGTAAGTTTTTCAACGATGCTTTCAGACTATTTGCAACAAATAAAAATAAAATAAAAATAAAATATAAAAGAATTTAGTCATCAAAAATTTAAAGAATTGCGTCAACCTATTGCTCATATTCCAGCTGTTCATAATTGTTCTGCAGCAAAATCAGCAAGTGCTGAATTATTAGGTGTACTGGAAACATTTATAACTTTTGTCTATTGGATCTAACGTTATGTAACGCTCTAATTTATGGGTTGAAGGATTAGTGAATGGTGCTTTTGTTGTGTTAAGGACATTATTTATGAAGAAAATCTAAGTCTACCTGATAAGATGCCACGAGTGAGAATGGTTCGTTTTGAAAATTATTTTTATTTAACTTAAAAAAATAATGGTTGTGTTCCAATGCCAGCCACAACTAAATTTTGTAAAAGAGGGAATACCACTTGTTCAAGAAAACAAGTGCCATTACAATTAGCTTTTGCAATAACAATTCATAAAGTTCAAGGTTTAACATTGGATAAAGTTGTAGATATTGGAGACAAAGAATCATCTGTAAGTTTAACAAATGTTGCGTTATCGAGAGTAAAAACTTTAGAAAGCCTATCATTAAATAGAAAATTTTCTTATAACAGAATTGGTAATATTAAAAATTCAGTCATATTAGAAGGTCGTAAACAGGAAGAAACTCGAATAAGACGTTTTCTATCTGATTAAAAGCAAATTAAATAAATTGATTTTTTAAATATTTTTAAATATGTGCCTCGTAATTTTTGTCAACAAACAAAAACGACGGATTTTGATGATAGTTTGCGAACTTTTGATATTAAAATTCTTATCATTATTTTTTAATTTCTTTAGTTGTATATCATATTTCTTATAACAAAACTTCGGAGCCACCACAGAGCTGTGCTTTTAGCTAGTGATGTGAATAAAATAGGGTTATGGATATCTCAGGATCCAGAGCATAGTTTCAATTAATTGCTGCATGATGTATTCTGCTTGCTAAACGGGAATCAAAATATTTTATTAGGACATCATGGAACGTGTAATAAGTCCATGTTGGACACTGGATGTCAATTCACCACTACAAGGCCACACTTAACAGGTGTAACAACGGGAAATCCCAATAGAAATAGTGAACAGGAAAATCCACCAAAAATTTGTGTTGGCTACTATTTACAATCGTTTACAACATAAAGTGATATCTAGGGCTATCACCATTTTCGCAGCAAGACAAAAAAAAGTATTCGGAAACCACATATAGCACCAAAACACAAAAATTTATTTAAAAATTCTAGTATAAATGTTTTGTTTCTGTTTTCCACCGTGCTGTTATATTTAAATCTGAATATAACGTCAACACAATAGTGACTATATTCTTTTTCATTACATTTTTATGAAATTTCACTGCTTCCATAACTCTCAGATTTCTTTGAAGTATTCAAGTCTTTATGGCTAAAGCTGAACTCATGTCCTATTTTTTTTTATCTGCTTAACGTCTCTCTAACAGCGAGGTCTTTAGAGACGGGAAAGGATGGGGGGCAAGGAATGGGAAGGAATTCGGCCATGGTCTTTTGAAGGAAGCATCCCGGCATTTGCCTGGATTGATTTGGGAAAGCATGGAAAACCCAAATCTGGATGCCCGGACGGGGATTCGAACCGCCGTCCTCCCGAATGCGAGGCCAGAACGCTAGCCGTTACACCAACACTCTCGGTATGTCCTATTCTTAACTAGCTGTCCTCGTGACTTCGTCATGCGGCATTTGAGATTTATGTTAATAATTCACAGATGAATTATAAAGGAAATATTGCACGGGTAAGTAAAAGTGGAGTAGCAGTCCCGTTTTTTTACATTCCCTTGGTTCTCCTCCTTTCTTTCCGAAGTCATACTGTATTAAATTCTCTAATCTTGTTTTATGGCGTCAATTGTTTCTATCTCTCTTTGAAACTACAGCCAATTTGGAAAGTTTATGGTTGATGATGACCCGCAGGCACACTTCAGTGTTGTTCACATGGCTTCTCTGCAAGAAGTGTTTGAAATGGTGGTGCCTGGTGTTCGTACGAACCGATTGCTTTATTTGTATGCATATAAACTTCCCAATAGAATGGCTAAGGTGAACACATCATCACCGCATATAAAGCACTTATCATGGTAGCATTGCGAATGCGAGAACACTCTGTGGTCTCAAAGACTTGGTGACAGAGTTTCCAACCGGCTGCGCAATGCGCCTGTATTATAGCAGCATAACCAAAACTTGTAATCGTATCTGTTATAGGGGACATACAGTTTAGCGTTGAATACGAACCACGGAGCATCCTGAAAAATCTTTGACAGAGGTGAAGGATCAATTTTCAGGACCATAAAACTTCCAGTCGAGATGGGGAATCGAACCGAGGCCTTTAGTACACAAGTGATTTTGCCAATTGAGGCACCAGACCGTTGACCAAACAATGTGCCATGTGAAAGTATGTTAAAAAAAAAAAAAAACCTTTATTGTTACCCTTGACATCAGATGAAATTATGTAGAATTTTGTTTAAATCCATTAATTGGTTCCTGCGTTATGCACGAACATACATTTAAACAGACAAAAATTCTAAATTTTATGATTTGGACATCGCTATCATATGTAGTGTACATTGCAATTACTCTTTTTGAAATAAATTTAGTAAACAGACATAACTTTTCCATGCTTTTTGCTTTTATTACATAGTAAAGATATAGACGTGGGCATATTTTCTGACCACTTAAATTTCGAAAAGTTATTTTGGGATTAAATCAATCTTTTCATTAAACTATCACAATTACATATTCTTTCTATATTTTTTAAAGTCATGTTGATTATGTTATAATTGTATTTTTGTCCTAAGCACTCTTAACTTTCGGTTTTAAGTGAATCAGCTTATAAATACTTTATCAGTTCGTTTATCTGTTATAGTATCTTCTCCGTTATTAATACGAAATTTTTGCCAGTACCTACGATTCTTTGCATTTTTAAATGTTTCATACACTTAATAGTTTCATACATCTAACCAGTGCTTTCCTATCACCATTCCGTAAAACAGTATTAGAACTTTATTCCCAGACCATAGTAACTAAATACACTGATGGCTGAAACTTCTGATTTCGTTTTGTTGATGCCGGGCATTTGAGAAGTGCTTAAATTTAGGTTTCACAAGTATGTGGAGTCTAATCCTATATGAAAATCATGAATGATTTACTTCAATATTCTGATATTACATTTCATTACAAGCAAAGATGAAACAACGGGTTTAACGGAAAAATTATATAACTGCAGATGAAAAAACAGCAACAAGCAGCATTAAATTGCCTTTCAGTAAATGTTACAGAAAGTTTTTTCTCAAAGTTTGTAAGTGATTCACAGAAGGATGAACATCTAATTCGCGAAAAGCAGATAATGTACCGTTGCTAACAAGTAAGTGACCAAAGCAGCATTGATCGCGGATCTCTCAAGGTCAATTTATTATATTTCACCATTCACTAAGAGTCACTCTTGATGGACTGACCTATTTTGTATCATTCTGTACGACTGTAATGGTAGGTCACTTTACCTAAAATGTAAGTGAATAAATAATTTCCCCGTAGGATTTTTATCCTCTCAGCCTATGACTGACGACATAACGTTTATAAACATATATATTATTTTTTTTTGGCTTTACGACTCGTCGACGTCGGGATTATGAAAGGTGGGAAGGGACTGGGAACAAGTAATGGGAAGGCCTTTTGAAGGAACCATCCCTACATTCGCCTAGAGTGATTTCGGGAAACCATGGAAAACCCAAATCTGGTTGGCTGGACGGGGATTCCAACCGAAGTCCTCCCGAAAGCGAGGCCAGAGCATTACCGCTCACCTACCACACTCGGTGTTTGTGAACAACGCCACTGTTGTCCCCGTTGTGCTTTTAATGGACCTTCTTGAGCAGTGGATGGTTATCGATGGCAGTGCGGTGCGTCTAGCCTGTTACGAGGGTGAATCAAATATAAACAAGACTTTATTTTTAAAAATATTATTTTTATTTTAAGTGCAAAAAAGTACATATCTTATTTTTCTACGTAATCTCCTGCTTTAGAAACACATTTTTCCCAGCGGATAGGCAGCTTCCCAATTCCTTCCATGTAGAAAGATGCAGGTCGTGTCTGCAGCCAATTGCGCACGTAGGCTTCCACCTCAGCATCACTGTTGAATTTTTGGCCTCCCAAAGCTTCCTTGAGAGGACCAAACACATGAAAGTCACAGGGTGACAGGTCTGGACTGTAAGGAGGGTGGTCCAGTGTCTCCCACCCCAGTTTCTCCAATTTTTCCCTGGTTAAGGCTGCTGTGTGGGGGCGAGCATTGTCATGGAGAATAACCACTTTCCTCATCGGTAGGTCTCGTCTTTTGCGGCGATATGCAAGTCGGACCTCACTCAAAATGTCGCAGTAGTAGGCCGCATTGATTGTCCTGCGCTCATGCAAAAAATCGAGGTGCAGCAAACCACGCTGGTCAAAAAAAAACCGTAGCCAAAACCTTGCCAGCCGATAGTCGTGACTTGGCTTTCGCTGGTCCAGGTTCTCCTTTTTTCTCCACTCCATACTCGCTTGTTTGGACTCAGGGGTATAGTGGTGCACCCAAGTTTCATCACAGGTGATGATGTGAGTCAGAAATGGGTCCCCTTCTTCCCGAAATCGTGCCAGAAGACGCTCACACACCTGAAGTCGATTCAATTTCTGTTCTGCTGTGAGAAGGCGAGGAACCCACCTGGCGCACACCTTACGGTACCCAAGGTCCTCTGTGAGTATGGAGTAAGTGCTCCCATAACTTATTCCGACCTTACTTGCAATTTCAGAAGTGGTAAGACGCTTGTCATCTTCAATAAGCTGTCTAACACAGCTGATGTTGTTCTCTGTAATGCTGGTGCGGGGTCTGCGATTATGGCTCTCATTTTCAACATGATGACGATCATCCACAAACTTTTTATGCCATGCAAACACTCTGGCTCGCGACAGTGTCTCTTTCCCGAACTGGGCAGTCAATCTCCTCAAGATTTCTGCCGGTTTTACGCCTTCTGCAGCGAGAAACTTGATTATAACACGTTGCGCAATCGACGAGTGTACCTCTTGCTCCGACATCGTGACGGTTGGCACTGAGCGAGTCGAGGGGGGGGGGGCTAACGGTCTTCCCCCACTCCTGACAAACCTACCTATCGCCAAACGAAGCGGGAACGTTCTCCCACCACTATTGCGCCCGAACGGCCGAAAGTCTTGTTTATATTTGATTCACCCTCGTATATGGATTAGGACAGACGACAGCATGGAGTGCTCAGCCTCACTCCTCCATATTCGCAGCAGGAAGGGTGTCGTGGAAATATTAACTACGTGGAAACAACTTTTGACTTCGCTTCTCAATCACGAGTGACAGATTCATCTACCCCTTCAAGAATCAAATCAACATATCGATAACGTTTAGTTCAGAAAACGTCATGGACAACTAAAAATTAATAATATTTCTTTAGAATTTTGGAATTAATGCACACTAGAGATATTCGTGATTAATTTCTGCCAGTTTCGTATACATAAAAAAGAACCTAATGCATTAACAGTTTACGTTGTTATACGGTTTATACAACAATATCAAAATAATATCTTATTTGTGGTGAAAAATATTATTAAAATATGTATTAAAAACTCCTTTATCTTGAAATTTTTACCACGCCTGCTAGATGAGTGATTAACGTTCAAACGCAACACTCGGAAGCACATGGTTCGATGGACCTTCATGCCACACAGATATTTGTGTTTCATAGATCCCGAAAATGTCGTGATGGCTGCTTCGGAACTCGCTGGCTCAAATTTTTCCAGTTCATTCCCCACAGGTCCCAATCAGTTGCATTGAGCTGACTATAGAGGGTATAAAACCAAAAAAGATTCAAAGAAAATATTGTTTTCTGAATAGTTTTGTGATCGTCCTATAAGGGAGTGATCATAAACTACATGGCTCTGTCTAAGGGGGAGGGAGGATTGGCTGTTAAGCTATGACTGGCTACGTTGAGGGGAAGGGGAGGGTTTCCAAACCAAGCCACGTAGTTTCTCATTCATATTATTTCTCAGAGTTAAAATAAGGAACAGAACACACAACAGCATGTGAATAATTCCCGTCATTTAAGTATCTTCGTAAGTAATTTACAATAGTCCGACAAGAGAAAACAGTACAGAATGACTTCTGAAATCAAGAGGGAAAGAATCTACTTGCCACGCGGGGGGACGGGTGGGGGGGGGGGGGGCACAGGAGGCTACGTGGTTTATGGACGCTCCCTAAATTATGTCTATGATGCAGCTGTATTTCTATCTATTGGTATCTTTAACATGCAACAAATAAATCGGGTCAAATACCGCAACAATAAATAGAAACCCCATCCCTTATTTAAACAAGTATTTCATTACAGCTTTTCATAATTAATTCGATTCATTAACAAAAATTTCATTATTGAATTTGGCTGCCAGCTTTTGTGATAATTAAATATCCCGATCATTGGGAAAGATACTTTGGAACACACTTATGTATGCATGGTTCTGTTTAGTATAATAAATGGAGTTACTGACTTCATAATGTTATTTATAGTAGTAATTACGACTTTAAAAAGACCTGTAAATGCTAATATTCAATTAACATAGATTTGAAAACATAGAATTTCGATAAAATTTGCCTGGACAGGACGTTCCCCGTATTGAAAAGAAATATCCACTTCCGTTATTCCTTAGGTGCAGGGAAGTTTGAGCGCATTAAAGGAGTCGAGTATTGTATACTGGGTGGCAAGGTAATGCGTTTTGCCTATCCTCATTTAGTTTTCTAGGTGGTCTTCGCAATCCCTTATGTGACTGTAGAGATTTTCCCAATTTCCACTTCAGAATTGCACGTTTAACCAACACAATAAATGAAAACATTTGACACAAAACTTACACGTTTGGCAGACGGATGCAACACTAGCTTCTCTCCGTACCATCAAATCATTTTTCATTGGTTCCTAATCTGTTGAAACCAGATGAAAAATTCTTTATATACAAGCTCACCAATTATACTGTTTGCAGAATTTTTTGATGAACATGCTTTTCTCGTTAAAGGTCTATCGTGTTTAAAGGAATAAGTTTTTTTTAACAAACAAACAAAAACAAAACAAAAAAAAACCTTTCCTTAGACTAAACATACAATTGCTGAAATCTAATCAAGTGAACATCTTATATTTTCGGTGTTAAATATCAAATTTGGAGAAACTTTACATGAGCACGACGACTATCACATTCGCAAAATACACACACCACGATTAAAGTTGTTAAAATGTCTTCAGAAAGCACCAAAGTAAAACCGCGTGGCACAACCGGTGTGCTATAGAGGGTTTTACCCGTCTATATTAAAGTTCCGTGTAGATATAAGTGAGGTAATTTCCCATTGCCTTAGTGTTATTATAAGGTTTGTGTGTTCGATGCAGAGTGTTGTTTTGAAAGATGGTAAATCGCGGTGACTATCCCCAACTACAGCATACAGCCCACGAAGTTTGAGATACCCATCGGACGGACGAATCATCAACGACATTGCCGCACACTCTCACACAGTACGCACTGTGGTGTGTTATGGGATTCAACACCGAAATTAGCTACACAAACAGGTGATTCGAAATCATGCCACGCGGCCTCTCCTACCCTGCCAGTCAATTCAAGAGATCTAAATTTCGTTCACTAACAAGACCCGCGACATGCAGGGACAGCTGTACCTCTGAAAAAAAAAAAAAAAAAAAAAATCGGAAATATCTACCGAAGATTTAAAATAAAAAATCTCGTTGGAGTTAACAGCTTTTTCCGTACTATCGTCTTCATTGAAATAGAAAATTATTATTTGTAACAATCAGATGAGAAACGGTTACCTGGCTGTCACTAAGATAGCTGCGTCTACGATAAAAAATAATCAAAACAGCTTAAATTAGCGCTGTCTAATGTTGTATTGTATTTTCAGATAGAAGCATTTGAAATATGATAATGGTTAATACTTTAAGTTTTTTTTTGTTTTTTTTTTTGCTGTCGTCAGTCTTTAGACTGGTTTGATGCAATCCTCCATCCCTTCCTATCCTGTGCTAACCTTTTCGTTTCTACATACCCCTTGCAACCCACGTCCTCATATATCTGCTTCATATATTCTAATCTCTATCTACCTCTACAGTTTTTACCTTCGACTGTTCCCTCTACTGACAAATTAACCAATCCAGCATGTCTCAAAATATGACCTAAAAGCCTGTCTCTTCTTCCTGTGAGCTTCTTCCATAAACTTCTTTTCTCACCTATAATTTCCAAAACTCGTTCATTTCTTACTTTGTCTGCCCACCTAATTTTTAGCATTCTTCTGTAACACCACATTTCAAATGCTTCAATTTTCTTTCTTTCCGGTATTCCTAAAGTCCATGTTTCGCTACCGTAAAGTGTTGTGCTCCACACATAGAGTTTTAAAAAGTTCTTTCTAATTCCTAGATCAATATTTGAAACTAAAAGGTTTCTCTTTTTCATGAAGGCTCTTTTTGCTAGTGCTATTCTGCTTTTAACATCATTCCTGCTTCGGCCATCGGTTGTAATTTTGCTTCCCAAGTAACAGAACTCACTCACCTCTCCTACAGCATCCGATCCTATTTTTATATTTAATCTGCTACTATTGGCATCATTTCTGCTACATTTCATCACTTTTGTCTTACTTTGATTTATATTCAGTCCAAAATCTTCCTTCAGTATTTTGTTCATGCCATTCGATAACTTTTCAATATCCTCAGCCCTCTCTGCTAACAAGACAATGTCATCAGCAAATCGTAGCATACTGATTTTCTCTCGCTGAAAACTTATGCCACATGGAAATTTTTCTTTGCCTTTCTTCATTGCTTCTTCTACATACAAGTTGAACATTAACGGGGATAGACTACAACCTTGTCTTACACCCTTTTTAACTGATGCATGTCTCTCGTGATTCTCAACTTTTATTACAGACCCTTGATTCTTATATAGTTTATAGAGTATTCTTCTATCTCGATACTTTAGACGTGACTTCTTTAAAATTTTGAACATCTTGTCCCACCTAACATTATCAAAAGCTTTTTCTAAATCAACAAATGCCGTAAAAGTATCTTTGTTTCTTGACCCGCCCTTCAAGTATTAATCTTGAAGACAGAATTGCTTCCCTTGTACCGCGATTTTTCCTAAACCCAAACTGATCTTCACCTACTATCTCTTCTACTACCCTTTCCATCCTTCTGTATATTATTCTGGTCAGTAATTTTGAAGGATGTGATGTTAGACTAATAGTGCGATAATTCTCACATTTGTCGGCTTGTGCTTTCTTTGGAAGTGTGAAGATGATATTTTTGTTAAAATCAGTTGGAATTTCTCCTGTTTCATAACTTTTTGACACCAGCTTGAATAATCTTTCGATTCCTTCCTCTCCTAGAGATTTAAGAAGTTCTGCAGGGATCTCATCAATTCCAACTGCCTTATTTGCTTTCAAGTCATTCAGAGCTTTATTAAATTCTGTTCTCAAAACAGGATCTCCTAAGTCATCAATGTTGACATCGCCTTCCTTTTCCAATACACCATTGTTCAAGTCGTCCCCATTATACAGTTTCTCAATGTATTCCTTCCATCGGTTAGCTCTATCCTCTGAGCTTAAAAGAGGTTTCCCATCGGCAGCTTTAATGTTCATACCTCTTTTCTTCATTTCTCCAAAATTCTGTTTGATCTTTCTATATGCAACATCTACTTTTCCTACGACCATTTCCTTTTCTACTTCTTCACACTTTTCTTGTAGCCATTTTTCTTTTGCTATTTTGCATTTCCTATTTATTTGATTTCTAAAATGCCTGTACTGCTCTCTTCCCTCTTCATACTGAGAATTTTTATACCTTCTCCTCTTATCCATCAGCTCCAAAATTTCTTCTGTGATCCAAGGTTTTTGGCCAGCTTGTTCCCTAAAGCCTAATGTTTCTTTTCCAGCGTTCATTATTTCGGTATTTAACCTCTTCAGTCCCGAGCTCATACTAAAAGCGCAAGAGAAGTACTATTGTGTTATTTACTTTGTGTTAATGCTAGTTAACAATGAATGACCATTAAAAAATTTTTTGAAACAATAATTAATTTTTTATAGATGGTATATATATGTTACTTTGGGAGTCAAGCAGGAAAATTATACACACAACTTTATTGCTTCATGTTACTTTATTTCATGGAAAAAATGTATATCTTTACCTTTATTTCTACGAGACACGTTGTACAGTTGCAGGATCCCAAGGTTCTAATCAGGGCTGCCAAAAGCAGAAGATCGAACATATGAGCTGTGAGAAGCGCGATGTATATTGTAGATGATACGATATTCCAGAAAAGGGTCAGCTGTGCAGTGGCCCGAGAAAAAAATAATTCCTGGAGGTATCATATATGATACCTCGGGACTGAAGAGGTTAATGCATTCCATTCGTCCTCGGTTGAGCTCCTTTCACAGTTACTTCTTAGACCTAAGGCTGCCATTTCTGCAAATTTTTCTCTTGTGCTAGATTGTTTCAGCTTATTCACTGCCAGTCTGTTCTGCTTATGTTGCTTCCTTATTCCCTTGAATTTCAGCCTGCACTTCACTACTATCAAATTATGGTCCGAGTCTATGTCTGCTCCTGGGTACGCTTTACAGCCTAGAACTTGATTCCTGAATCTCTGTTTGACCATGATATAATCTAGCTGACATCTGCCTGTATCCCCAGGACGTTTCCAGGTGTATGTTCTTCTTGCATGGTTCTTAAACAGTGTGTTCGCCACAACTAGCTTATATCTTTCACAAAATTCTAGCAACCTGCTTCCTCGCTCATTTCTTTCTCCTAGACCAAAACTTCCTACAGTATTCCCCTCTTTTCCTTCTCCCACTATTGCATTCCAATCACCCATGATTATTAGATTTTCCTCCCCTTTCACATATTTGATTAATTCTTCAATTTCAGCATATATTTTTTCTATTTCTTCGTCATCTTCCTGTGAAGTTGGCATATATACTTGTACTAATGTGGTTGGGACGGGCTTAGTTTCTAACCTCATCAAAATAATCCTGTCACTAAACTGTTCATAATAAATCACCCGTTTCCCTACTTTCTTGTTCATTACAAATCCTACACCAGTGACTCCATTGACAGCTTGTGTGCTAATTATCCTGTGTTCCCCAGACCAGAAATCCTGTGCATCCTTCCATATAATCTCACTAATCCCAACAACATCAAACTTAAGTTGTTCCATCTCCCTTTTTAAGTTTTCTAACCTACCTGCCATAATCAGACTTCTAACATTCCACGCTCCGACTCATAGAATGTTTCTATCCATTCTGATGACTCCTCCCTGAGCAGTCCCTACCCGGAGATCCGATTGGGGGACTATTTTACCTCCGAAATATTTTACCCAGGAAGAAGCCATCATGATATATGTAATTTGAGAGGATTACATGTCCTCGGGATACCCTTTGGGTCTTTAATGCAGTGGTTTCCCGTTGCCTTCTGCATCCCCATGCCGTTGATCATTCATCCGCCTTTAGAGGCCGTTTCCAACCCCAAGGGCAAGAGGGTGCCCTGAACCACTCCCCGCTCTTCCGCCCTCCTTTCGGAGGCCGTTGGCAAGCAGTGGGTGACTCCTTATACCGGGAATCTTTCAGTCGCCAGAGCCTCGTCCGTGCAAACAGGATGCACCACGTGAAGGAGGTTGACATTTGGTTGGAAAAGACTAGTATTGTCTCTCCCAAACCCTTACACCCTACTTTAATTTCAGTTATAACAACGAAAATTTCTTCTAGTTTTTCCCGACAGTGACAGCTTGTATTTCAGGATATGGTTTTTGTTTTAATGACGTTTCCTGATATGTTGGGATCGCAATATTAGTGCAAACTAACATTTATAAAATTTAGAGGCATTAGCTTTAAAAATTCATACAATTTTATGAAATAAAAGCATTAACAACGAAATATTTAAATAATATTGAAATTAATATAGTCTTCTCGGGTGACTAGCCGAGTGAGAAATATGTTTTCACAAAATATATCGGCGATCCGAAACTCTGTCACCATCTTCTGGTGACTTCACCAGAAGATGGTGACACAGTTCCGATCGCTGAAATATCTTGTTAAAACCCACTGCTCACTCGGATAGTCACCCGAGAAAATATTAATTCTCGACGCCAAGAGAAACATCGAACTTAAGAATATTTGAAATGTATGTTACATCTCTCCAATCCTCGGTATTTAATAAGGATTTTTTAAAATTGATTTACGCCTTGTCGACGGCTAAGGTCATTAGAGGCGGGATGGGATTGGGGACAAGGAACTGGAAGGAATTTGGCAATGGCCTTTTTGAAGGAAACATCCCGGCATTCGCCTAGAATGAGTTGGGGAAACCATGGAAAACCCAAATCTGGATGCCCGGACGGGGATTCGAACCCGCGTCCTCCCGAATGCGAGGCAAGAACGTTAACCGTTCACACACCACGTTCTGTTTTAATAAGGAGCTTTCCCTTATTAGGTTGTGATATTAGGTTTTAGTAACGAACGTTTATTAGCGAATCATGATTTTTGATGAATGAGGTGGTAAGGACAGTGTTACCGACAAAACATATAAAAAGCATCATTTTTCATCGTAGCGGGAACCGACCTTTATTCAGAATGGTGTCTTTGGCCATTACAGAAAGTCTTAGAAACCACAATCAAATTTCGCCGGAATAATTAAATCTCAATCTGAAAGCTCCAAGAGGCAGAAAGCAACTGCCACCTGTAAGAAACTCCTAGAACTGGAACGATAATTTATAACGCACAGCCTCGTCCAGCTTTTCTGAGTGGAGATAAAACGGTCACTGTGGCATGTCTATTAGACATTGTATTTTGGCCAACTCGGAGAACTCTTTTGAGACTCAGTGAAGCACGCCGAACAATTTCGTGCTATCTGGCCCATCTGGCTGCACGTGCTTGCGCCGGACGCAGCTTATTACGCTTTGCTGCCCTCTTATTGTGTACAGATTTCCTTCCCTTTGCTCATCTTCTCCTCTTCTTCTGGCACATACTTTCGACGCTGTCACTTTTCTGTTGCTTTTTGTGCCTTCGATCATTAGCATCACAAATCTTGTCACCGCACGTATGTATATAAATAATATATTGCTGCCATTATGTCAGCAGACAACCAATACGACCCAGAGAATTACATCGCTGTATCATCTTTTGTAAATACAACAGGAAACCAAGATCACTGCTAATTTATTTGGTGCAAACTCTGCTGTGAAAGTTGGTAGCCAAGTGGTTAAGGTGCTTGCTCTCAGAATTCAGTGTCCCCGGTGCAGCCAGGTCGTTTTAAGAGTTCTTTTTGATCATATGAGCTACGTGGTTTGAATTCGACGTGAAACCATATATCCAACCACAACAGACGCACAAACTGGTTGGGAAATTGCCGCCGGCTCATGCATTCCATCACATTAAAAAAAAAAAAGTTTTTTTTTTTGTCCATATTGAATCGTTCAATGACATGCAGACTCTTTGTCAAGATCATGCTAAATCCAGAAATTGAACTTCTCGTCCTGTGGTGTCTAGTTCACTCCTACATTTGCATGCTTTCAAGTACACACTAGTTAGTACTGTTTCATGCTATACAGGTTCCTAATTTGTGCTCCACTCATATCTTCACTTCTGCACAGTTGCTCCGTTCCTATTCCTCTGAAATTTAATCCCTAAGACCTGACTTCTACCAATGTGTCATTTTGAACAAGGCGTCATATGATATCAGAAACTGATATAACAACAAACCGCCTTTAAACGTACACACTTTATCGTTGCCGCCGCTGAAAAATTTTATCACTCTTATCTTGCACAATCCTACATCAATGTCATCCTAAGTATAACGCAATACTGTGCAAGATAAGAGTGATAGAATTTTTTCAGCGGCGGCCAGGAATAATGATAAAGTTTGTACGTTACTTCTGTTGTCATATTCACGGACAAGAACGAAGAAGGTTAAGATAAGGTTATTAAATTAAAGTTTACAACCCAAAATATTATCAGACCGACTGAAGTTACGCATGGGAAGGATTGGGCTTATTACTGCTCAATTGAAACAAAGTCTTCTCAAAATCTGCCATCCATAGAAAGAGAGAGATATGCAAAATGGATTTAGTACGCTACTGAAGGGGCTGATACTCTGAAATCACGAAATCTATGCTACTGTTTTGTTTCTCACAAGGCGATGGCTCAACTGTATATTTGTCCCGTTATGATATAACCATACAGCTTGGCTTAAGAGAAACAGATTTTGTATTATTCCTGGTAACTCATGGAAATAGTTATGTTGCCACCACTAGCAATTGCTTAATGTTAAGAAACGTAGAGTGATTCATAGGAATGAAAGCCTAATTTTACCAATACAGTTGGTTTCATTGTTCTTAATATTGAAAAATTTCCTACATTGATAGTCGTAGCCATTCGCAGGGACTTTTACTGGATCAGGAAACCTCAAAAACATGATTTAGAAAGCTAATTGTATGCTTCATTTCTAAAACTGAAATC
>CM061921.1:207298680-207416147 GCA_031002005.1 Vandiemenella viatica | reverse complement strand
CCGTAACGCGATGTCGGGTCCGGCTCTTGGCGAATCACCGCAATCCGCGCCAAAGTACAGCGTCACATTGGCCCCAGAACAGACAAGAAAAAACACCAACACGCCAATAAATTGAGGCGGCTTCTCTATTGGCTGGATCGTCTTCCCCTACTCTCATAAAGCACTCATTTACTAGGAAACGTCACTAAGGTTTATTTTTGCTAGTCTACGCCAGTTTTCGGCGGGAACTTTCCTAAACGTGCGAAAATAGAAAGCGGGTCTCAGTTATTGATGGGGGTTATAAATCCGCTTAATGTCCACGTTGAGTCGGACGTTGTCAGCACCCCCCAAGGTGCGTGTAAATCTGGACGCTTTAGTTCCGTCACGTTTCTGTTCGTTGACACGACGCATCGGCAATATTCACACACACCGTGGGATCACTTAGTGCCTAATGGCACTGTACCTTTTAATTCATTACAAAACCAATACATCTTTTTATGTATTCATACGAATTCTTCTAGTTAATTACGTCATTACTGACATAGGAGTTTTCACCGATAAATCACCGGATTTATTTTTGTATATAAAACGTTGCAACCACTACCTCTGCTGTGATCATCAGGTAACAGCAACCTCTGTGTTTAAACAAACTTCCACCCACAGTATCTGGCATTTTGTTGAAACCTACACTGAAGTGCCAAAATATATTGAATACCTCCTATCATTGAGTGGGAACCCCGTTTACCAACAACAGTGCAGGAACCCGATGTGACTCAACAATTGGTAAGATGTCTCCTGAAGAAATAAATAACTTTTTGGATCCAAGGAAAGTTTACGTCAAGAGATGCGTTTGTAATGCTAAGCAATGAACTAGAAAAAGATGTGTTTACCAATTGTAGAGTGGAGATTCCGCGGAGCTGTCGGCGTAGGTGTCAGTAGTAAATGGTGAAGATTTTGACCAGAATGTCAGTTACCTACGTGAGCTTACAGATGATAAATGTCTTAAACAAATCCAAGCGAGCATGGCAGAACCTATAGTTGACCACTTCTTGTATCCATTTATCTCAACATACTTACATTCAGACATAGAACAAACACAATCATGATTAAAAAAAACAACAACAACAATAACAAATAAATTAGTACAAAATCATAATGAGCAACGGTGTTATCATCAATATGGATACAAACTGACAACCATTTGTACGTATTTACAATTTACCAAATATTCACTTTACAAGACCTTCATTTAGGTCCAGTGGCTTTACTCATTGACATTTGTGTCGTCAGCCTGCTACCTCTTCTCATGAAAAAGTAAAAGACATTTTGAAATATACAGAAACATTAACTGCACATAAATTACATATATTATTGTGAAGTTTTAAACTAGATGTCACTTATTAACTCCCTACTCCTATATATTAAAACAATGTTTCTTATATCTCATATTGGTTTAGACAACGATAGCTTGCCAAATTTTGCCAATAAATTGCATCTGAAAAATGAATTTCCAGATTAATTAAATTTTCAACACCATAGGAAATAAGAATCCTCATTATAAGTTACTCTTTCAAGATGGTTCAGAAGAATTACTTATTATAAACTTTATTGTCTTAGCAATGTTTTTGCGGGCTCACTCATGGTTTTAATTACCTATCCACATCAATTATAAATTCAACTCCAACAATCGCAAGTATTCTCTTCATGGCAACCCTTGTTAACATGTTTTTCTCTTGTCAAATGATGTGTTATAATCATTTTCGCGGATCTGTCATTTCTTGGTGTCATGTATTCGCAATAATTTGTGAACTGTGTCTTTCTTTATTGTCTATGTACATAATGTGATCTACATATCACTTTAATTTCTGTGAATACTAAACGGTGCAGCTCAACTATCTCTGGCAATATCATTAAAGTACAATTAACTATATAGTACACCACGACTGCTAGCTTAAAATACACAATACTTATTTCTAAGCTACTCGTGTGTTTCCTAATCACTGGTTCAGATCGTCTCATTGCAGGTTTAACACCTCTACACATTTATCATTGCTTATTTTTCAACACCTTCAATTTTAGATCAACCTTTATTCAAAAACAAGTTTACTGTTTGTTATTATTATTCTCGCTTCATAATTTCTTTTCGTTGTCACCGGTCAGAATATCATTCATTTCAATTATGACCAGCAATACTTCCTGAGACACCTGGCATTAAACCCCACATACTTGGTCTCCATCTGCGTTTAATTAGGAATACTTCCCCATTATTAACAAATTTTGCAAATCCCGCATTGCAAGAAGTAAATAGTAAATTGACTGTCTCTCATTGAAGAACTTCCACTTCTATAGACCTTTGCCTCACGAGTAATGAATTTAAAATGCTAGCAAGCTTACCTACTGCACAAGGCAAATTTCTTTTAACAAAAGTGGTATCTTTTGCTATTTCCACGTTCCTTTACTTTCTGGGATTCGTTACAAATAATTACTGTGATCTACAAATTAACTTAAGTCAACTTAATTAAAGAAACTTTAATATGGATCCCCGATACTTCTGGCACGTAATTACTTTTTTCGGTATATTTTCCTAGTCAGACTTTTATTTTTTTTCAAAAGACCTGATTCTGCAATCCTTCTGCGTTAAGCCTACGGTCTCTTTTTTTTCCAAACGCCAACCATGGACTTCATTTTTGTTGCTCTTTCATTTCCTGCGTAATTCGTTACCAATATTTTTTACCCAATATCTAAGCCATTCTCTGAACTTGGTTGTTGATTAAACTCAGTTTTGAAAATATATTCAAGGATTTAATGGTTCTCAGTTTGTCAGTGATTTATCTTTTAAACATTTTTACTAATTCACATCTCTCTCCTGGTTTCGTCAATAGGCAGGTCCTCATAAATTGCCGATAAAGGTGGACTAATTCCCACTTTCGCAATGTGTCATCTGCCATAGCAACATTAAATAAATGCTATTGGGCTTACGTCCCTGGCAGAAAATTAAACAAAATAGTCACGTTTCTTCGGCGTAAGACGATACTAGATATAACAATCAGTTAACTTTAGAACAACAAACATCAAAAACAAAATAACGAATTTATTTCATTTTAATATTATTAGCACACGTAATCTTATTGAATAAGAAAGAGGAATGTTACAATGTCCACATTTCAGGGAATTTTCGTAAATATAGCTTCTCAGTCAAACAGATTTTCAGTCCTCGTTCGCGGAAAACCGCTAATAATATGTGTATCTGTTATGGACATGTAATATAATTCGACGCACAGAAGGTTTCCAGGTATTCTTCAAACCCGGGAAACTCCATCGATTCCCTTCAGTCACTTTAATCTTGTTCCTCTGCTGCTATACATTTGTGTAACTTTGAAAATCTCATGAAGCCAGAATTCTACATACTGGTAAATAAGCCACTTTAGTAAACATCGGAATGAGGCTCTGCTAGCTGGCAGTTGAAAAGGGTCACCCACGCTCTTGGGATGTCCTTTGCAGAATAATAAAACAAGTAGACACACTTTCTCTGTATCCAGGGTGCTTGAGCAACGGATGTCCTCGAGCAATTCTTGAATCACGTACGCAAATATAACAATTGTTTGATAATATGCACAGCTCTGCCTGTACTCTTATTAATTAAACAATATAAGATTATCATAATATTACAAAGGCCAATTACGGCAGTAAAACAATTTCCTATACCCTGTAAAATAAAAGAGTTACAATTATTTCTGGGATTAGCAAATTATTTTTATAAATTGAATAGGGATTACGCACAAATGGCAAAATCATTAACGAAATTATTATGGAAAGGAGTTAAATTTGAATGGTCCACAGAGTGTACAAAAGCTATGGAAGCGTTAAAGAAGATTCTGACCACTCAGTCTCCATTATGTTAACTCGAATTTTCTAAAAAAGAAAATCAAATTGATTACAAATTCTTCTGAAATTGCAATAATTTTAGTTTTATCGCAGATTTTTGAAGGCCGGGAAAACCAGTCTCTTATGCATCACGTCAAATAAGCCCAGTAGAATCCCGATATAACATCACACAGCGGGAATTACTCGGAATAGTCTGGGGAATTACGTATTAGGGCTGTTATCCGTGGGGAAACAAACCATGTGAGCTAGTCAAGTATCAAGGATCTTTGAAAAGACTACAACACCCCAAAGAACCTTCTAGGTCGGCTTATGTGTTTGGAACATTGACAAAGTACAACTATACCGTCTTGTATCGGGTAGGGAAAGATTTCGGAAACACATACAGTTTAAGATTGTAACGATTCGCTAAGCTCCCCGTTACATATCACTTTTTATTGTATATAAAGTAAAGGATTAGAATATTTTTCCATTTCTTGGGATGTCCACTGTATGTTCGAAAGATGCGCATGAAAGTGTGAAAGGCACGGATTTTACGCTTCAGTGAAGGGCAGTCTGGCTGGCGCCTTTTTGGCAGAGTGGTAAGAGGATTAGGGGTTTCTGTCGGGCAGGCCGTAAACAGAATTCCTTCCTCCCGAAGGAGACATCGGCTCTCGAGGATTGCCGAAACTTAACGTGGCCAAGAGAAGCTACAGAATCACATGACGCCAGATGGTCAGCCAATCACAGGGAACATAGTACTAAGATTTGGGGAATTTTATGTTTTATGTCGTCTTCGAGCCACAAGAGGCGGAGTTAGAGTTTACCTCCGTGGCGGCAGAAAAGGACGAGGGCACTTCCTTCCAGTCGGGAGGGCAGCCAAGATCACGTCCATTCCGGAGCCCGGACGAGTCACTGGCGACTTGGGGTCCATGTGTGCTGGGCTGACTTGTGTCCTGGAGACCATCTGAGGCGCACTTCTAACTTGCGACTTGCCGCGTACTGCTGGCGTGGCCAGTTACGACGATCGACCAGGTGGTCATCTCCACTCAGCGCTACCTGCCATGAAAGAAGAACGGTAATGTGTTTCTACGAAGCCATTCAGCCTGCAACTCTCTTGAAACTGTACCCTTAAGTGCATCTGAGATAAAGATCCTTGCTCTGATCTGATAAAACCACTGAGCTAGACTGTGTAACTGTCGAATGACAGGTAAATCATTCGTGGCGTCCCTACCCATTAAAATTCATTACTGTTTGCTATCATCATAATTGGTATTAGAATAATTGTGAGTTTTTTAAAGTACAACTATACTTGTTTGCTTGCATTTAAAGGGCTCATTGTACGTCTGAGCGTTGCTTAGAAAATTGCACGACCTCTTGTTTATTAACGTAATGGTAAATACGCTCAGATTTGTAGATGCCATTGTAAAAATCTTTATTAAAATGTCTTTTTGTGACAGTTTTCAAATCCCAAAGTCATCCACTTCTCATTTGAATAATTTACATTTTGATATTCAATTATAGTACCCTGCATAGCGTAAAATATTAAGAATTAATTAATAATTCTCCCCCCCCCCTGGTGATACGCTACAAGTTGAATAGTTAGAGTATTTGAGCAACAGCAACAACCCACACTAGTGCAGCTGACAGTTGAGCTATCCAAAAATATGGAATGAGAACAGTGAAGTCATAAGCGTTTCGTCAGGTGCGATAACATCTCATATCGGCTGACTAGATAGGGTGAACGAGTCCCGGTTCCTCAGCCCCTTCGCGATTCCGTAATGAGATTGCACAAAGATAATATTTTTGACACTCACTGCGGGTGGAAGAATACTAATCGAAGTATTGCCAAACAGTTTTGGTAGCTAACGCATAGGCGATACATTCGAGATTATATTCAAAGTTGCCATACCAGTAATAAATGAGTGGGCGAAACAAAACATCGGGAAAATCTCCATACCTTGCCCGATACTACCCATCCATTCCAACTAATACATTAACATATCATGGGACCGTTCATCAGGAGTGACACGGACCACACTTAAATTCTGACTAATTAATACTTTTTTTAGATATCTTGTGATGGCAGCCTTGTGGGACTAGCAAGCTGAGACCATTCCTAGGGCTTTTGTAGCCACACTAGGCTCTAAATTTTGGAATTCCAAAGATACTTATCTCTGACAGGGGACGTAAAATCTGAGAACCGCCCTCTTGGACTCCTCGGAAAAAGCGGAGTGCGTACCTAAAACTATTACTGAAGGGTTTAGTTGCTATAGGAAAAAATCCCAAGTAAATCGGTCAAAAATCGTGGCTTACGTTGTGTCAGCGCATAATTGCAGGGATCATGCATCAGCTAATCGTACTCTGTATGAAACATTGTATGGACGTGAAATGAACTTTTCTTCTGCGAGCTTACCTATTTCCAAAGAGATTACTACTCCAGAAGTGCGATGTTTGACCCACATGCTGGATAGAATTTGGAGCAGCGTGAGTAAAAACAAAGTGAGGTAGTTTGAAGTGCAATTATGTCAATATAACAAATGAGTGAAACCACAAGGAATACCTGTCTGCTAGTTTGTCATTCTAAATAAACAGATTACAAAACCGGGTGACTATTCGAAATTCAATATTTCCTGGTCACGTCGACTTGAAGTCATTTCTTTGGTGTCCTCGAAGATTTTGAGGTTAAAACTACCTGACAGAGAGCCTATTGTACTTAAGCACCGCGTTAAATCGTATGAATGGTGTAAGACGCATGCCAAACAAACTAAAACACATGAAGATTCACCGCGAAATCCACGAATCAGGCAACACCACAACCAAGCCCTCCCCCATATAAGCAAAGAGTTACTTATAAAGGTAAGCAAAGGGAAAACGTTTACCACTATCACCAGATTTCCATAGTCAATGTAGTTCTAATGGAAGCAAATCTAAGGATAGTCATCTGTAGCAACCACAGTTTCCATGCTAATCCGTTATTTATCCATACGTTCCTTTTTCTATGGAAACAGACCGTACATTCATCCAATGGAAGTCTCATGATTTACTGTTCTTCAGCATAACCCAGAAATCCTACACTGTTTTAATCATTGGGTGCATTCACTGTTTTATCCTGTCAACGTTCAATTTTAACACTAGACCAACCGTACATAGCACCTATGCATGGTAACTGGTTATTTACAATGCTACATCCCAATAACGTAATGGTTACATATTTAGATGAACCACATGAATCAAACTGTTAGTAAGATTACGCTGATAAAAACTAGAAATATTTAAAAAGTGCCCCATTGCCAGTTAACTGGTCAATAATTTATTACTCCTGTTAAGCATAATATGATTATATATACAAACTTCAATTTTACATATTACTTGTAACTAGTTTATGGGATTTTAGATGATTTGCGCAACTTTGTAAGAGAAAAGTAATGGTCGGCGTCAATAATTTCGGATTAAAATTACATTCAGCCTTATCCACACAAATGAACTTTCGGGAACAAATGCTGGTATGATGAGGATTGAGGATAAAGTTAACTTTAGGAAGATACGTTCATTTAAATCGAGTAAAACTTTCTCTTTCCTGAGGAAACATGACTCAGGTTTAGGCTTGCTTCAGGTCACGTTGAGTTTCATCAATTCTGTGATACGCACTGTCACTGACTCACAAAATATGTGCACTAGGTGGTCAGGAGAGGCTTCGACCTAAGCATACAGTAGCAACTCGTTACTCAACCGTAATATTAGAGCCAAAGAGCATTCCCTTCTACCTTGAAACTTGATTGCTTAATCGCTAGCTGCCTACAAGTACTGTCTAATAGCCGGCCACGGCTGCCTGTGACATGCTTGTGACAAGCGCACTTCGCTTCCACCAACCAGTGTTCCGAAGCCTATTGGTTAACATATTCCATCTATTGGCTGGTTTAAGAAAACGTCGTGGACAGCTGCTCAAGGTGCACACGCAGCTGTAACTTGGAACAGCTAATAATCTGAGGTTTTCTAACACGCGGCTTTCATGTTAATGGTAGAACCCTGTCTTCCGCTATGATCTCGGTGGTGTCAGAGTAATCAAACCAGTCAAGCACTACGAAGAGAGGCAAGTTGTCCGAGGACAAACGATGGGTTGCTGATTGGCGATATCTGCCATTTTTCTTCAAGTAAGTGTCTAGAAATTATACTTTGAGCCCTATTACACCGTCCATCTTGGATAATACAATCAGCCCTGACAACAAATCTTCTGGGTTTTCAGCCGGATTTAATTAAAAAGCGACAAGCTTTCGGCAACTAGCTCAGCAGCCGTCATCAGGTCAATTATGTACCGTCGATCTTGCCATTTCTAATACCAGGTGTTTACTGGTGTCGCTTAACAACCTCACGACGCTCGCAATTCCGCTTCACTGTGATTGGTCGTAGGCTTTTTAATATTAACCGGCTGCAAACCCGAGAAGATTTGTTGTCATTTATTCGCCGGGAAAGCCTACACTCACATACAATCAGCCCTGGCTATAAGCCATACGGCTGGTTAAAACCCGGTGTCACTACTGGTCCACCAAACAGAGGAAGGACCAGATGAGAACCAAAATCCTCATATTTCCTACAGTTCATACCTAGCTCAACACAACTTGGTCTTAGATATTCACTCTTTCTCACTCTTGTAATTCAGTATAAATCGTGATCGAAATATATAATCGCTGAGCTGTAACGCTTGGACGGAGCGTGGTGAGTAATAGATAACGCTCTGTCCACGTAATAGGGGGCACGCAGTTTCTAATCACCGTCTGACCTTCCAAATTTCTGTTTGCCATCGTTTCCTGAAATCAGTCCAGCCGAATGCCGGGATGAATCTTTCTTAAGGCCTTGGCTGAATTCCACCCACTTACTGGCCACCAGTTCTTTCGCAGTATTGCTTGTTCCTGGCACTAAGGAGGACGCAGTTTCAATCCCCGTTTTGCCATCAGATTTCTGTTTTCCAAAATCACTCCATACGAATGTTGGGATGGTTTCTTCAAATTACTAGGACTGAGGGTGTTCCCTCATCTTATATGACACTGGATTTAAAATTGGCTTCGGATCCATCAACCGTGGAGTGAAATTCAAACTAGTCACAAACAACTGATTCATTTTCTCTTCAGAGATTGCGAATCAGTACATTCCGTTTCATTCGAAAACTATCTGTTTCAGACGTCTGAGTGATCGCTTTGCCTACATGGTGTTCACGATAGGTGTGTAGCGTGTCTATGCGATCGATAGGTCGTCCTCGGTTCCAATCGGCTCCCTCTGCAACACCGTTTCAGCGGGGCGAGGTGAATCACCCGTTGCTATCTCCACTGCCGTAAGCTCGATTCACTTTGCAAGCAGAGAGATTCGATGTGCTAGCAGGTGCTGCGATGAGACATTGTTACCGAATAAACAGCTTTATCAACAGTAACATACGTACTAGAGGGCATAAAAGAAGTCGAATATTAGCCAAGAAAACTTCATAAATTTATACCTATACAAGTCATTTTACTATCAACGTTAATTTGCAACGAAGTTCTGACGTTTGTGCGACAAAAAATATTAATAATAACAACTGTTTGGTATGTGAAATGTCAGTTAAAATGAGTATTATGGTGGTGATTGGAACACTGAAACATCATAGTGTTAACCAGTTCTTCAGGAAGCAGATGATTATTTGCGAAAATACAGCATAAAATGCGCTGTTTACATCTCGTCTCGTCTAATATTGCTGAGGGGGGGGGGGGAGGGGGGAAGGGGTGGAGGGAGGGATGAAAGGAATGGGAAGGAAATTGGGCCATTCGTTTTTGAAGAATTCATCCCAATATTCATCCTGAGCTATTTCTGGAAACCTGGAATCATTCCGGCATTCGCCTGGAGTGATTTGGGGAAACTATGGAAAACAAAAATCTGTATGCCCGGACGGGGAATCGAACCTGCGTCCAGCCGAGTGTAATCGTAAATACCGACTCACTAATAGGAAAGTATATCCTAAGTATTAAACATGATAATGTTGCCCTAACATTATTTAATTTTTTATGTGTACTGCAAATAAAACTGGTATTTAAAGTAACTAAATTTTATGTTTTTGATATGAGACATCCACAACATTCTACTGGTGGAATCGATATATTTATAGTTTGATGTTGTCGGGCAATTACGTCTCTGAGAAGGATGATTAATTCCTATTCGCTCCATGATGAGATTAAGTGAAATTTCCTTATTTATCTGTTTGATATGTGATCTACTAAAATATTAGTAGTCTGTTTTCAAGGTACCTGTTAACAGAAATGTAGTTCTTTTTTTTTAAAAAAAAAAATGCAACTTTCCAACAAGTCATTATAACATCTCTGAGACCCAACCAGTTTTTGAAATTGTATTTTAAGAACTGTGTATATAAAAATGGGAGTTGATTCTCACGCTTTTAGAGTCTTGTAAAATTTGTCAAGGTGCTAAAATAGCTAACGTTAAGTGAACTTGTAAAAAGCAACAAAAAAAAAGAACAAAACAAAAAAAAAGCAACAAAAAAAAAGAACAAAACAAAAAAAAAAGTCATTACAAATTGAGTATTAGACTTGGTTTTAGCTGATGTGTTTGGCTCGCTACCAATGTCTCGGGGAGGGGTGACCCAGATTTTAGTTTTATTTGATGTTTCCCATAAGTATTGTCATATCTACGCAATAAAGAAAGCCACTGCAAAAATTTTTGGCTAGTAAAGTAATTGATACATACTGTCTGAAAGTAGGTAAACTGAAGGAGATACTGTCCGACAATGCCCCTCAATTTATTAGTAAATATTGGATAGGAAAACGCGAACAGGAAGGTATAGATGTTTTACATATCTCGGCTTATCGTCCGGCAGGAAATATCCTAGAGCGCCAGATAAGAAAAGTATGACGTTGGTTTAAAACATATTGTACAGACCAACATTGTAAGTGGGTTAGTGAAGTGGAAAATATTAAGAATGTTTTTAATTCAATACCTAGTGATACAACTGATATACCCACTATTGAACTTATTTTTAAGAAACCGACTGATAGGTCAAGACAACAATGAGTGTTCCAAATAGAAAGAGATTTAGTTATGAAGAAAAGGTAGCTTTAACACTTAAAAATTTAAATGAGAAGGCAATAACGAGAAAAGAAAACATGATGAGTGTCAAAGGAGAAACAAGTTATAAATTTGGGTATTTAGTGTTAGTTGAAGTCCATAGTATATCATCAGCTTTTCGCCAATAGGTACCGTAACTGGTTTTTTTGAAGGCCCTTTCCAGGTAGTGTTTTTTTTTATGCAGTCATCAGTCTTTCGACTTGTTTGTTGCAATCCTCCATCCCATCCTATGTTCTGCTAACCTCTTCATGTCTACATATCCCTTACAACCCACGGGTGTTTGACTACTTTTTCAAAATGGTTTATTGGTACACCTTATTCACCTAGTGAAGAGATTTTTTGACGAAAGTGCCTTATTTTGTCTAAAATTCAAAAGTTAAAATTTAAAGAATTTAAAAGCCCGCCAAAATGCTCCTATGCTGCCTGGCGCGTGCAACGACAGTCGTGTCGTCACACGTCTGTAAAAGCTGCGGCTGCGAATGGAGCGTTTCCTATTACCCAAGTTTTCAACTATTTTTATTGTTTGTTGCTGGTTATTTCTCGTTATTAATGAAAGTTCGTTTTGAATATAAAATCGAAATCACTATTTAAAAGCCTAAAGCGGAAAATAATGAAAGTAGACAAGGCATTTGTGGGGCTAACTATAGAAACAACTACTGAGTTTTATTATGTGCAGCTTAAAAATGTAACAACTTCAATTTTATGTTGCGACAATGTCACTTACCATTTTCTGTGAAGCTCATTTACACCGCAATTTGGTAGAGTTAAATGTAATACATCGCTTAAGTTTTTTTTTTTTTTTATTGTATTTACGTCTCTCAACAGCGAGGTCTTTAGAGACGGGAAAGGATGGGGGGCAAGGATGGGGGCAAGGAATGGGAAGGAATTCGGCAATGGCCTTTTGAAGGAAGCATCCCGGCATTTGCCTGGAGTGATTTGGGAAACCATGGAAAACCCAAATCTGGATGCCCGGACGGGGATCGAACCGCCGTCCTCCCGAATGCGAGGCGAGAACGCTATCCGTTACACCACCACGCTCGGTACATCGCTTAAGACGAGAATTATTAGGGTGCTAAGGTTCGATCCTCGATTCGAAATATGTTTCATTTGTTTTCTATTGTCGTTTTCTTTGGTTACTAGTTGCTGCTGGTTGCATCGCATAATCATTTTTTCCCGAAAATCCACCAAAACATCATTTTATTTTTATTTTATTTTTTTCTGAAGGCTTCACAACATTTTGGATAACAAGTGAATTACAACCATTTGAAACATCCAAAGAAGATTTAAAAAAGGAAATTGATCGTTGTTTGCACACCGAAAAGCAGTTTTTTTATGGAATATACTTGCACATTAAAAGTAAATACCGCCTAACAGACGCATTTATATCAGGAAGGTAAACTGCAGTTGTATCGTCAGGTAAAAATTCCAACGAAAAGGACACAAAGCGTTCCGGAACTGTTGCAAGATTAGCATGAAATTTCTTCATCTCACTTCTAAAATAAATTCCATAATTCACCGCCGTGAACCTGTATTTTTGCGTGATATTCTATCTCTGGTAAGTTTAAAAATAAAAAGTTTTCATGTATGGTAGCTATTTGTTTCAAACGCTTGCACTACGCTTAGCAACTATTATGAATTCTTCAAATAAAAACAGCAAACAGAAACGGAGAAAATATTATCACAACCAAGGTTCGAATGTAGGACGTTCTGAATTCCATTACCACTCTTCAACACGCAGCTACCCGGACGCTACTTCTTATTTGCTTCTCTTTATGTTAATAGTAAACCCTTCACAGTTTCTTCGTGTGAGATGAAATGAAACGAGGTAGATAAATGAATAAACAAACAAATTCAGTTTTATTGACAAAAAAATATAATTTATCTATAAGCCTTAATCTGCAATTTAAAAAAATGGCCCACAACATCCAATTGTTCGGAGCGTGGTGAGTGTGCTGTTAACGCTCTGGCCTCGCATCCGGGAGGACGCCGCACAGTGTGATATTTTCTAAATCTAGAAGGACAAAAGTCAGTTTTGATAATAGTCTACGCCGACAAAATAGTTATTTATATTCAAAGTAGATAAACCATATTACTCGGAACAAAGGTTTATTTTCCAAGAATTCACTCGAAACAATAGAAAAAAATAGTTTGAACAATGGGCTTCCTGTGATTCACCGATCAAGCGCTCCAGTCGGCCGCGTCATTTAACTGAGCTGGGTCAATGATTACGCTGTGTTTCTGCGTGTTAGTAGTGACTTCTGGGTTTCTGTTGCTTTTGACGATCAAGGTAAGTTTACGCATGCTTTTTTCGTGATACATTATTAGCATCATTAAAACAGAGCAGATTGTTTTTAATTTTTTTTTAAATCTACTGAGTGAATTTCATGCAGAATTTTAGTTCATTATACCACATTATATCGGTCTCTTGCTATATTTATTTGAAAGAGCTGCTTATTAGCTATAAGAAAAACCTTCATTGGTTTGCGCATATTTGCGAGACAAATACAACTTTTTTTTATTTACAGCATGACTGCACAAATTTCGCGTACAGAATTTTTTGACGTATGTTTTGCTAACGCAAAACTATCAATCTCTAAAATTCAATTTAAATATAAACGAGTCTCAATTTGAAGCTGTTACATTTTTAAGCACAGCAGAATAAAAGTCAGGGGTTTTTTCTATAGCATGCAGCAGAAATATGGCGTCTATTTTCGATATTTTTCCGCTGTAGGCTTTTAGAAATTTTTCTGGATTTTGTATTAAAATGAAATTTCATTAATGACAAGAAATGATCAGCAAAAAACAAAAATAGTTGAAAACTTGAATAATAGAAAACGCTCTATTCCCAGCCGCAGCGTTCACAGACGTGTGACGTCACTCAAGCGACCAACAATCCTAGAGCGTTTTCTGTCACGTGACCAAAGGTAAGAAAAGTATCATTTTTAACACGCTTTTTTATTAAAAATAATCCACTATTCTTATCAAAATTTAAAAAAATTGCTTCCTGAAGCATTACTCTACGAGATTGAGTTCAATTTATAACATTTTTTTCATACCGTCAAATAGCCTATTATCTGCTCCATATATTCTAATGTCTGGCTTCCTCTACAGTTCTTACCTTCAACTGTTCCCTCTACTAACAAATTAACCAATCTAGCATGTCCCAAAATATGACCTAGAAGCCTGTCTCTTCTTTCTGTAAGCTTCTTCCTCAAACTTCTTTCCTCACCCATTATTTCCAAAAGTCGTTCGTTTCGTACTTTATCTGCCCACTTAATTTTCAGCATTCTTATGTAGCACCACATTTCAAATGCTTCATTTTTCTTTCTGTCTGGTATTCCTAAAGTCCACGCTTAGCTATCATAAAGTGCTGTGCTTCAGACATTGAGTTTTAAATAGTTCTTTCTAATTCCTAGATCAATGTTTGAAACTAAAGGTTTTCTGTTTTTCATGAAGGCTCTTTTTACTAGTGCTACTATGCTTTTAACATCAGTCTTGCTTTGGCTATTAGTTATAATTTAGCTTCGGAAGTATCAGAATTCACTTACTTCTCCTATTGCATCCGTTCCTATTTTTATATTTAATCTACTGTGATTGGTGTCATTTCTGCTACATTACATCACTTTTGTCCTGATTTCATTTATATTCAGTCCAAAATCTACATTCAGTATGCTTTTCATGCCATTCAGTAACTTCTAAATATCCTCAGCCCGTTCTGCTAACAAGACAATGTCATCAGCAAATTGTAGCATACTAATTTTTTTCTCCCTGAACATTTATGCCAAATGAAAAATTTTCTTTTATTTCCTTTATTGCTTCTTCTACATACAAGTTGAATATTAACGGGGATAGACTACAACCTTGTCTTACACCCTTTTTAACTGATGTATGTCTCTCATGGTTCTACTTTCATTATAGCTACTTTATTCTTATGTAGTACATACAGTATTCTTCTATCTCTATACTTTAGACCTGACGTCTATAAAATTTCTAACATGTTGTCCCACCTAACATTATTAAAAGCTTTTTCAAAATCAACTAATGCTAACAAAAGTATCTTTGTATTTCTTGATCCGCCCTCAATGCCAGAATTTCTCCCCTCGTACTACCATTTTTCCTAAACCCAAACTGATCTTCACCTCCTATCTCTTCTACCCTTTCCATTCTTCTGTATATTATTCTGGTCACTAGTTTTGAAGCATGTGATGTTAGACTAATGATGCGATAATTCTCACATTTGTCGGGTTGTGTTTTCCTCGGAAGTGTGAAGATGATATTTTTATTAAAATCAGTTGGAATATCTCCTGTTTCGTTACTGCATCTGCATCTGCAGTGATCTCATTAATTCCAACTGCCTTATTTGCTTTCAAGACACTCAAAGCTCTATTAAATTCTCTCCTAAATCATCAATGTCGACATCACCTTTCTTTTCCATTACGCTATTGTTCAAGTCGTCAGCATCATAAAGTTTCTCGAAGCATTCCTTCCATCGGTTACCTCTAGCGTCTAAGCTTAAAAGAGGTTTCCTGTTGGCAGTTTCAATGTTTACACCTCTTTTCTTCATTTCTCCAATATTCGGTTTGACTTTCCTGTATGCAACATCTAGTCTACCTGTATCATTTCCTTTCCTAACTCTCCAAACTTTTCTTGTAGCCATTTTTCTTTTTTGCATTTCATGTTTATTTGATTTCTAAATTTCATGTATTGTTCTCTTCCTGCTTCATCCTCAGCATTTTTTCACCTTCTCCTCTGATCCATCAGTTTCAAAATTTCTTCTGTGATCCGAGGTTTTCGGGTGGTTTGTTCCCTAAAGCCAAAGTTAGTTTACCAACTTTCATTATTTCGGTCTTTAATGCATTCCATTCGTCCTCGGTTGAGCTCATTTCAGACTTACTTCTTAGACATAAATCTACCTTTCCTTCACATTTTTCTCTCGTGTTAGATTGTTTCAGTTTATTCACTTCCAGTCTGTTCTGCTTACATTGCTTCCTTATTCCCTTGAATTTCAGCCTGCATTTCATTACCATCAAATTATGGTCCGAGTCTATGTCTGCTCCTGGGTACGCTTTAGAGTCTAGAACTTGATTCCTGAATCACTATTCGACCATGATATAATCTAGCTACTATCTCTCTGTTTACCCTGGACGTTTACAGGTGTATATCCATCTTGCATGGTTCTTAAACAATGTGTTTTCCACGACTAGCTTATATTTTTCGCAAAATTCTAAGAACCGGCTTCCTCGCTCATTTCTTTCTCCTAGACCATAAGTTCCTACAGTATTCCCCCTTTTCCTTCCCCCAGTATTGCATTACAATCACCCATGATTATTAAATTTTCCTCCCCCTTCACATATTATATTAGCTCTTCAATTTCGGTGCATATTTTCTCTATTTCTTCATCATCCTCCTGTAACGTTGGCATATACACTTGCACTAACCTCATCAAAATAAACCTGTCACTAAACTGTTAATAATAACTTACATGTTTCCCTACTCTCTGATTCATTACAAATCCTACACGAGTGACTCGATTGACAGCTTGTGTGCTAATTATCCTGTGTTCCCCAGACCAGGAATCCTACGCGTCCTTCCATTTAATCTCACTAATACCAACAAAATCTAACTTCAGTCGTTCCATCTCCCTTTTTAAGTTTTATAACCTACCTGCCCTATTCAGAGTTATAACATTGAACGCTCCGATGCGTAGAAAGTTTCCATCCATTCTGATGACTCTTCCCTGCATAGTCCCCAGCCGTAGATCCGATTTACCTCCGGAATATTTTACCCAGGGAGAAGCCATCATGATATATGTAATTTGAGAGGATTACATGTCCTCGGGATACCCTTTGGGTCTTTAATGCAGTGATTTCCCGTTTCCTTCTGAATCACCATGCCGTTGATCATTTATGATTCATCTGCCTTTAGGGGCCGATTCCAACCCCAAGGGCAAGACGGTGCCCTGGATATTGTCTATACAACGAAGTAACTCTTATGAGCAATTAGACCCAGGGTGTGGTAAATGTAAAGCTATATGTAATTTTGGAGGCCCTAAGATCATATTATGAATGAGAGATCATTTAGAAGCGAATCACAAAATGTAAATTAGATTATGCTCAATAAAGTATACCTAGATGAATAATTTGTGTATTATAGATAAGAGGTTAATGATAATGACGTAGAATGCTTAAAGCAACTGAGACGTCTAAAAGACGTGTACATGTTGTTTAGAATGAAGGATTTTCTACTTGGATTTTGTGAGTATAATAAGTATTTAAACTGATTAACTGTGATTCGTGTATGTTGACTTTCTGTGTTCATACTAGCTTTGTTTTTTCATGAAGAATTCAATCAATTTTAGGTATATCAAATCAAATGAATCGTGGTAATGTGTTATAACAGCCCACAGACCCACCCATTTTTTGAAATTGTATTTTTAGAACTATTTATAGCATGATGATAGAAGATTAATTGTGGATTTGCATACTTTTCTTGTGCTTAGTTTTGAATTTGTATATATGCGTCATGCAAATGAACCTTGTTTTATGCACAAAAACTGTGTAAATCAGATGTAATACGATCAAAGACAGTATTATATATGAAAAATTAGTTAAACTTCTTAATTTTAAGATTTGTTGTGAGCTACGATGTTTGAAAAACAATGTGTGATGGTTTGACTTGTTAATATTGATAATTTTGTATGTAAATGCATGCAAACAGTATTTACATTCATTTCAAGGTGTTTTCTAACGATCGTGAGTGACTTTGTACGAATTGTAATTATTTTTGAGTGGATTTAATTGTTAAAGTATTGTTATAATTCGAGAAAAGAAGGTAGGATTGTTTTGAATTATTCTAGATTTTTCTGAACCATCTATATAAACAATAACAGAGGGGTGTAGTTACTTAGTTAATAGTTAGTTGTAAGTTGGCTGTCAGTCTTTGCCAGAATGCTTAGTCGCTGGAATATTTGTATGTGTTCAATTTAGTGTCTGGTGCTTATATTAACACGAAAAAATATATATTAATTAATATAGTGATTCGTGTGTTTTCATTTGGAGAACTATTTAATTATGTCAAGAACAGTAGACAGCAGTAACATTTGGGGAAAGGTAAAATCCCCTGGAGAACAAGACAGCAATTCTTCAATAAGTGAATAAAGGAAAATATCGTTGATTGACGACAGGATTAAACAGCAAGATTAGTCATTAGCTGAAAAGCTTATCACCATGATAGTCATTTTAGTTTAAAAGTGATGTGTAGACCTCTTTTGAAGAATTAATTTAATTTTTGTTTGTATAATGATCAATAAAATATTATTAATGATTGAAATTACTGATATGAGGATTAACAACACCGTTTTGCCTACGTTTGACATCAATATACGTTTATTACAAAATTATCAATTGTTATTAACAATGGTATGATGCAAGAAACATTTTGAAATTCGACAATGGTTTTATTTTAAATCTGTTTTCAGGGTTTCTACATGTCCGTTGCCGGACTATGAAGAATAACACGAAAAGAGTGGGGTTTGAAAAAGAGAACAGTTAGGACACTGTACACTGTAATCTGCATTCCGATTGTAACATACTGCTCGTCTGTATGGGTGCACCTAGCGACCCTAAGTCATCTTAGAAGGAAGCTATTGGCAACACTAAGGCAATACCTACTTATGCTGAGTAACGCTTTCAGAACGGCTGCCACTGTTGCAATGCAGGTGCAAACGGGATGTATGCAGCTAGACCATGAAGTGGTCAAGAGTGCTATGTACTACAATGCGAAGCATGGCCAACACGCAGTTAATGGAGGAATGGAGAAGAAGATGGCAGCAGAGCAGCAGCGGTAGGCACACCTACCAATGGGTGAGCGAACCTGACCTATGGATCAAGGAATTGAGGATAGACATAAAGCTGTCATATGCAGTCACATGTCTAATAACGGGACTTGGTCTGCGGAAGATGCTTAAGAAAAGAGGGCTAGAAGTGTCCTACCTTTGTACCAGTGGTGCGGTGGAAGATGACAACCATATCATCCGGGAGTGCCCGGAGTACGCAGCAGGAAGAGAAGATCTTATGCGGACCGTAGACGTAACCACAGACGGATGGAGAGGACGTTTGTCGCAGACGGAGGCGAGTTTCCACGCCTTTGCCAGAAGGAGGGTTCTGCTGCAGGGAGGAGCAAGATGAAGACCCAAACCTTATCTAGGGCAGTATTGCTGACGAGAAGGAGTCAAAGAAAATGGTCAACGAAGGCGAAAGGAAACTACAACCAAACAATATGTTGAAGAAACAAGATTTGGAATACCACAAAAGAAGAAAAGACGACATACGGAGGCTATATTGCAGGGGGTTCATCTTCTTACCCCAGTCATGGCGGCGTCGCATCCACGCGGTTCCCCGTGGGCACACGCAAGGGTGGCAAAAGACTCTCTGAAAGGGTCTGTTCCTCCCCCAAAGGATGAGGGGGGATGTTAATTCTTCCAGGAACTTCTCCATGGTGGAGGCGGATACTGGATAAATGGGGGAGTACTGAGAGATATCAAATAAGCGAAAGCTTTGGGGTTCCCGAAGACCAGACTCTATATACCCGGGAGCTGTACTGTCTGCAAACTTGAGGGCAAAGATATTAAATTTGTGCAAGAAATCCAGAATCTAGGGGTGATGCTGGATCATAGAGCTCATTCCCTTCCGCATATGGATCGATCTAAAGAAAAACTCAAAGCAGCAGCGACATGCCTAATCAGGATCTCTAGGCGTGACTGGGGATTGAAGAAAACAGTCATGATCACACTGTACAAGGCGCTGTGTGTGCCTTTTATTACTTATGGCGCCTCAATGTGGGCCTATAAGGATCCCCAAGTACACATAAGAAGAAAACTGGAACGCATGCAGCACACATACCTCTTAATGATGACCAGAGAATGCCGCACTGTTACAAATGAAACGTTGCAAGTGCAAACCGGATGTCTCCCAATGGACCTCGAAGCCATACAACGAGCGTTATCCTTCCACCTGAGACAAGGGACTGCAGCACAAATCGGGGGCATTGATGTCCCACCAGTGCGTGTAGCGCCAGGAACCCCGAAGTTTACCAGATGGATCAAAGCAGAGAAACGACGCGTAAGGAGAAAACTGCACGAATCTTGGCAGAAAAGATGGGCTCACAGTGACGCAGGACGAGAAACATTCCAATGGATGCCCGAAGCCAACACCTGGACAAGTGGATGGGGCAGCACACTATACCTGTCATACGCACAATCGTGCTTACTAACGGGACACGGTCTTGGTGAGTTTGATTAGTGACCTTCTGAAATTAATGAGTTTCCTAAACTTAAGACGTACATTAATTTAAAGCTGTAAAACACAAAGATCAGCCAACAATTTTTCAATGTCGAAACCAAAAGTACCATTTTAATGTCAAACCAAAAGTCCTTTAACTAAAGCCGACCAAAATTAAACTATGTCTACTCTTAATTTTTTTACATCCAAATATTCGTGCATACTGCGAAGTTTCCTTTCCTTTTTTTTTAATTAAAGAAATCTTGGTTGGGCTTACCATTCCTTCCCGGTTCTTTACAATCTCTTCTGTAATTGATAGGACGCTCTGGACGATAAATGTGTGGCCCCAGAAAATTGTCACAAACATTTTTTGGATATCACCTCGCAGATTAAATTTAGTTTTACACTTTTCTATGAAATCATAGTATCTGTCGTTTTATAACAACTACTATTTATTAACACTTAGAATCAACTCAAATAATTACACTTCTCCCATTCATGAAGTCAAATACAAACAACGGCGCTTTAAAACATTCATCAATCTCACCGCCATCATTCTTATATCACTACGCATCTCTTTGGATAAACTAAAAATACCATTACAGTCTACCAACATCAACACAAGAAAACATATTATGAAAACTTAAATTTACCACTTTTTATACATAGTACTACACTGTAAGGCCTTGTATTAAAAAATACATTCATACCCTGCATAAAAACGAAGTCGTATAGTTATTACTATTATTATTTAAATGTCTGATGAAGTGGGACCTCACACCACTTGATCATAGATAGATTATTGCAGGGTCTATGCGATGAAAATGATAAACACAAACCATTTGGAGGGAAAACGATACTTCTGTGCTGTGATTTTCGGCAAATCTTACCAGTTCTCCCACATGGATCACGGGCAACTTTAATTGAAAATTGTGTCACAAGTTGGCATATATTTCTTTATTTCCATAAAGAATCTTTTTCTCAAAACTTGAGAGTTTTGCCAAGTGAAATAGATTTTATCGAATTCTTAAAAAAAAAATGGTAATGATGAGGCACCAAAATTCCCTCAGTTTGGTGAAACTATTATTGAAATACCTAAGCAATTAATAGGAGATGACAATAATATTATTTATGAGGTGTATGGAAATATTTCCGAAAATATACTCTCAGGTAACATATTGAAGTCAGTTATTTTAGAACCTAAAAATGATGATTGCACGTTAATTAATAAAGAAATAACTAACCGAGTACCAGGTGAACAGAAAACATATCATAGCTGTGGTAGTATAATTTGTGATGATGACAATGAATGAATAATTATCCAGTAGAGTTTTTGAATTCTTTATTTATTAGTGGTTAGCCACCACTTAAATTAGTATTGAAGGTTAATTGCATCGTTTTACTGATCAGAAATGTAAATACAAAGGAAGCATTAGTCAATGGAACCAGAATGCTATTGATTGGAAGTTTTAACTGGAACCGCTCCCAATAAGAGAATTTGATTCCACATATAAATTTAACTTTTCCCGGTACTATTTTACCATTGAAGTATCAAAGAACTCAATTTACAATTATACCTGCATTTGCGATGACAAAACATAAGTCTCAAGGACAATCCTTCGAAAAAGTTGGAATTTTATTGAGTCAGCCAGTCTTTACACAGGGTGAATTTTACGTCGCAGCAAGTAGAGTTCGATCTATTCGATGGTTTGAGATTTTATATTTCAGAATATAATGGTCAAGGGTATTTAGCAAATGATGAAAGAGTTTAAATAAAAAACATCGTTTACACAGAAGTTTTGAACCAATAAATTTCAAACTATTTGATGTTCAATGAAAAATAGTTTTTTCTATTATCTCAGATCAAATCAATTTATTCCTAATTTCTTTCACAATACTAGAAAGAGTTTTGACCAATAAAATTTATAGCAGACTTTAATTTTGAAATTGCATGAAGTATTCAATTATGATTTCAGTTGCAATACGTTGTTTACCGTCTTTCGGCATTTACATTATACGAGCAATCATTGATTCATTCTCGCGGTTTTCACTGCTTCCGTCGATTACTATTTAATTAATAGGACGATACCGCATCATTGCAGGGAATAAAAATTTCGCTGGGCTTACGTGCTCCCCGCCAGCGTGATACTCCACTTCCATACTCATTATTTCAAAATAAGTGCGCCTCTCCTGCCAACAAATAATTTCTTCAACCTAACTTCCCCAACTAAACATCGCGTCGCTGCACTCAAAATATTTATTTAAAATTTTACTGTTAATAACCTTATGTCGCAGCTCCTCCGCATTTACAAATTTTATGCTCGCTGGCCATGTGAGGTTTACTTTAGCTTCTACACGAGAATTACTGACATACATTCCTGCTTCTGCTAATCGTGCCATTCCATTTAATATTATTTCGTTGTGACTGAATTCGTTATCAGCTGGTCAGTTTAACATTCTGAAATTATTTTTGCTTGCACTGTAGTAAGCCTACAAGTTTTACTTTATCAACACCGCCGTCCTTTAAATTCTCAGTTACGTGACTTTTAGAGATTACTATGGTAAGTACAACGTTTATTCCCTATACTATCAATATAACATGCTATAATTAATTTTTAAAATCTATACTCTTAATCTACTTATATAAACTATATCCTCATTATTAGGTATGCTCCTATTATCATTGGTACGCAGTTGTTTAGAACCAAAGGCGCACAGTTGCATGTTTTCGTCACGCCCGGTAATCAGCTGTTCAATTATTTAATTAACAACTGCCCACTTTACACCATACTTTCATTTAATTCGCCTTTCCCTAGTTTCTGTTCCTTATCATTGTGAGATCACTAGTTCTCATTCTGCCACCCGTGATTGTTTGTTCCATTCTGCCTCTACTTGTCTGGAGGTCTGAGGTTTCCATTTGGCCGAAAATGAAATTTCATATCCGTCTATTGCAAAAATCCTTGATCGCAATAACCCTCTTTGTACATTTTGATTTGATCCAAGTGTTTTAACGTATCCTACAATTGCTCCCATTTTTCAATAAAGGTATGATTCAATTGAGAACTAATTCGTGGAGGAAATTATGATACCACAGCTGAAATCAGTTCACCGTCCGTCGTAGGTTCCTCACTTTGAACTACAATGCATGTGCGCGCATCGACTCACCGTTCCACGGATCGCATCTTTCATTGTACATTTTCAATATAATTTTTAATTTTTTTTTCAAGAGGTCATCTCTGCAAAAATGCCCTCTTGAATTCAATGTATGTTTTTCACGAGCAATTAGTAATGTACCGCAATCTCTCATCCTCATCCAAACACTGATGAATTACGATTGAATTTAATGCATCTGGCACATATCTGACATTAAGGGGGTAGATACAGCTAACTCATACAAATATTTGTGGAAACTGAAATTTCATTTTCACCAAAGCTATTTAAATTTGAGGGTTCAAATTGCGTAGCTCCGAAGAACTGTTATAGTTATGTATAAAAATTGATTTTTAAAATAAAAATATTATTTAACAATATTTTAATGTACCAACCAAATTTACAGTTAAAAATATGTCGTCATTAAGGTATTTAATGATAGAAAGCATAATATTTGAAATTTTGCAAAAAATCTTTTTTTAATCCTGTAAACTAATATCGAGGCAATTATTTAAACCAATCATATAACACATTTATCTTTGTATTTGATATTAATAAAAAACTTCAAGAAATTAAAATTCTTGCTTTTTTGTGTAAACATATAGCCATATTTTCCATTTGTGAAAAGCAGCATAAACAATAATGGGACTGTAGTAATTAGTACGTAGAACATGTCCTGCAAATTTGAAAAAGATCTATGCATGTTGAAAAGTTTAACTTTAAAATCAATTGATGATTTTCTGTTTTAAGATATTTAAGATTAAGATTTGGATTACCTCTAATGCAGTAAGATTTAAATGGCGGTCAATCACGCAGGACCTTGCTTAATCACGCATAATTCCCACACTGTAAAAGATATTTAAATAATTTTTTTCACCAACATGAAGTCAAATCTAAAAACTATTTTTGTGAATCGAAAGAAAAAAACCTTTTTTATTTTTTGAAACCTGATAACTGTACCTACCCCCTTAAAATATTTATCCAACTCATCAACAAATACCCTCGGATTCGTACCTTCATTTTAATCCGAAATTCGGAACCGAAGTTTCAATGTTTACGATAGCAGAGCTCTCAAAATTTACTTCCTGCCACATCGTCTATCGTTATATTTTTCTATTGCAGTAATTTTCGCTTCAATTTCGACGTACTTCGCCATGACCTCTTTTGTTCATTCCAAAACACCTTCAGAATTTTTGGACACACATGCGCTTCTCGAAAGCTTAGTTCTTATCCGCCGCTTCATTAAAAACGTTTCTGATTTTTTTCTTTATGTTTGCTGTCCTTGATTCCAAGTTCAACTGAACATCATGCAACCCCTTATATTTTTCGGTTACCTGCTCCGATTCCTGCCTCACATTTTGTATGTCTGCTTTGACATCACTCCTCATTTCAACAAATTTTTCAACAGTTTCAGTACGAAAATCCGATAATTTGTCTACAAGTCTTTCACTCAATTCAGTTCTATTGGCTTCCAAAGCATTTAATAGTTAGTTGAAAGTTTGAAACTAAATTTTTCATAAAAGTATTTGATTCTACCTCAACAATCGGTGAACTAGTATGTCTTTAAACTGTCCGTTCCGTTTGAACATTACTCTCTTCGGCTTGACCCGGCATATTTGAATTGTCCACCTCGCATTCGATATTTGTGGCCGCTGATTAATTTCACTTTCTTTTGAATCAGCTATACCTTTTCCTGATTGCTAATTCATATATGTGAAGTCTATTACGATAGCATATGTCCCACAACTTTTAAAAAACTTCACGCTTTCACCAAGATATGATGAATCAACTCCGTAATCTCAAATACAATTTTCAGAAACAACATAGCAAAAAAAAAAAAAAAAAAACAAAAACAAAATCTGCCCCATTGCACCTGTAATGTGGTATTAATAATATATGTTCACCTGAATATTATATTTCACAACAGAGAGCCACTCTCCTCTCGAAGGTGTCGGTCCAAAGCTGGAATACAACACAATACAAGAAAACACAAGAAAATTGTTTCATCGCAGACTTACAGTATTGAATTTTGAGATTTTTTGTCCCCCACAAGTTGGAAATCGCCAGATGAAGTTAACACCTCCTGTTATTTTGTTTGCATAAATTATCAATAAAAATATTATTAATGATTGAATTTACTGATATGAGGAATCGGGATGTTGCTTTACACATTGACAACACCGTTGTACCTACGTTTGTCATTGAAGGGTTATGAGATATTCTCTAGGACGACAATGGGTTGATCAATACGATAACGATTTGCGGTGATCACCATATCAAAGGAGTTACCATAGTGTGCCAAGTGTGTTGTCCTAAAACTAAACACGAATGATTTCTGTACTTCTATATACGCCGAGATGCTACATCACTAAACTGCCAATACAAAGACAATTTGCTAGTTTAACACAACGTTTCAATAACGTAAGTTTGTTCCCGCCAATGTGGCTGAGTGCGTTAAGGCACCGCACTCTCAACTTGGGAGGTACAACGAGACCAGGTACGAGTCATGGGTTCTTTTTTTTTTTTTTTATTACCGAACGTCCTGATTGCGGTTTTTAGTCGGATTCCCACAGCCAACAAGGCGAATGCTAGGACGGTCTCAATATTCGCCCATAATATACACATTTCACAAACAAAAACACACTTATCTACATCTACATCCATACTTTGCAAATCACAAACGTTTTGGGTGGCAGAGGTTGCTAAGCACCAATCATAAGCCCGCGCATTAAAATCCAGAATAGCATGAGGAAAGAAAGAATACATAAAAGCATCAGTACAGCATCTTATTTCTGGAATCCTGTCATTGCGACCTAAATAGGTTGTCGGAACAAGTATTTCATTGCACTCGTAATTTAAAGATTCTCGCATATTCTCCCAACCCAATCTATGTATCAATTCTGTGACTCTTTCATAAGGGCTGTAGCAACAATTCACGAATCGAGCGGCTCTCCTCTGTACCCTCTCCACTGAGTCAATCAGGCACTTGCGATACGGATCCCTAACTCCACAACAGTAATCCAGATGCGGACGCACCAGTATTTTATACGCTATCTCCTTTGTATGAGCATTACAATTCCTCAAAATACGACCTATGAATCGCAATTTAGAATTAGCTTTGCCCACGAAGAAATTGATGTGCAAGTCCCATTTCATGTTGGTTTATAATATTACTCCCAGATACTTCAGGGAATCAACCGTGTCAACAGCTGAATTGTTTATTTTGTAGTCGTGAGCAAATTGATTCTTTTTGATACTTATTCGCATTGTCTTGCACTTTTTGTAATTAAGTGTAAGCTGCCATTTACGACACCAATCGGAAATATCATACAAATCGCGCTGAATTTCTAAGCAATCGACAGAGCACCTTATATCCCTATAGATAACTGAATCGTCGGCAAACAATCGCAAACAGCATTTGACGTTTTCACCTAGATCGTTAATAAATATTAAAAAACCCCGAAGGACATCTATCTTAGAAAAGGCTTCCCTGTCAACAACGACATACTGTAATCGACCAGTTAGAAAATCACGTATCCATTCGGAAATCTGATGCAATGTACCGTATGCTCGAATCTTCCCTAATAATCGGTTGTTTGGTCTCAATCAGATTACAAAAAGTAACACGTTTCGGAGACAGTTGGAAACACAAATTGTCCTCCAATAGGTTAAATACGACGGGTCCAATAAACCCGGATTGAATTTAGGCAGGACGAAATTCCTTCCCTCCCCCCCTCTCTTTTTCCACTTCTCATGATTAACTGGCCACCTGGATGTATAGGAGGGGTATTAAATGCCCGGATCGAGGGAAAAAATCCTCAAGTATTTAGTTTAGTATAAATTTAACGTATTGATTATTGGTTCGTGCTAATTTTGCTATCCACCTGAGAATTTACTAGAAACTTCAGTCAAAACGCACACGACTTGTTTAATTCATCGTAAATCTATTTTCCCAGTCACAAAAGTATCAACTTTTGGTTGGAATCGAATAGAAGATCTCCGACTCCTAGAGGCAACACTCTACCACCTGCTCCTCAGAATCCAGAACGACCTACCTTTCTTTTTTAAGCTGAGATACTGCACATTATAAATCCTTCTAAAGCCGACAAGTAATAAATCAAAGCGTTAGAGGGGGTATTAAGAATACTGGTCACTAAACTATCTACATCGACCATCCTTTTACTTTCGATCTCCCAAGCTGAGGACATATAACATCACGCAGTTTCGTGCCCGTGACTTGCCCGCAGGAATCATAAGGCAAGGTGGAGTGGGTATCGGCGCAGGATAAGATCACAATTTACAGCGCCAACTCTGCGAAAGGTGAGCGCTCGCCATACAAATAAACGCTCCACAGACCAGCCACTCAGAGGAACGAACAGTATGAAATATTTATGAAATTAGGCCTAATGGAAAAGTATTATAAAAGTCCAAATATTTACTTATTGAGAGAGCGCTAAATCCCAAATCAGAAACGAATACTAAATTGCCTTCATTTTTTTTTCTCTCGAAACTTAAGATTATTGTAATTGACTAGTAATCTTAAGCAAGTCAGACACCTGTTCCAAGGTTATTTACTCCATTCCTAGTATCGACCATTTGTTTGCGACTTAGATTAGCAGTTATTTCTGCAACAACAGATGTCTGTATGATCTGAAGCCTTTTATTGCACCCTCAAGTCACATGCCTCCATAGCCGCAGTCTGGTCAGGTCACACAGAACACAAAGCAACACGGAAAAGCAGTAAGTGACACTAGACACAGCACTCCACCAAAAAACAGTCAATTTAAATGGACCAGCAAGCTGGCTGATTTTTTAATAATGGTGGCTAAATTAAATGCATTCAAAATTGCTGGCTGCAAGACTCCGTAGGGTGGTTCCTCAGACAACGGACAGAATTTCGATTTGCGGCTAGTTACGTTATCGTTATTCTTTTCATAGTTTGGGCATTAAGGCTATTGATTGTTGAAATCATTAAAGCTGGTAGAGGATTGGAGACAAGGAACAAGAAGGAATTCGACCCTGATCTTTTTAAGGACGCGCTTGCTTGATGAGATTTCTGTAAACCATGGTAAACTGAACAGTGTCGGCCGGTTTAACCCACCACACTCTGTCCTGAGTGAAGAAGCTGATGTAAGAGAGTCAGATCTTATTGTTTACGGGATAATGTAACTTTCAGTACAGTGAGACGGGAAAAAACTGCAAATATATGAAATGCTTTGATACTGTGAATGAGATAATTGAGACTGTGTGTTTTAGCGGGTTTTTGTAGCAAAATAGGTGTTAGAAAAGAGAAAAAAGTTAATAACTGTGTTTATCTAATGAAAAGATATGACACTAGACTTTTTAAGTTCGGAAACAAGCGACCACACAACTTACAGCTAATATATATCGGGGGATATATTTACTTGTGCCAGGTATGTTAATATTGTTCCCTACAAATAACCTAGAAACATTTTTATTTTAAAACCATTCCTAAACATACATTTGTTTCTACTATAGATTATTGCTGAAAAACTGTATCTCCATTGTTACTGACCGAACACAACCAAGTATTTTATCTGTTGCTGAAAATTTCTGATTGGAATAAAAGATTATCTGCTTATAATTCATTATCTTCAGCCTAAGGTTAAGCGGAAATAAGTAAAGCGAACGTTATAATTTTTCTATTCTGTTGCTAATCAAAGGATTAAAAAAAAAAAACAGAGTTTTATAAAAGTTTCCTAAACATTAACATGAAAAGGTTCTTTCTTTGAAATCTGTTCCAGTTAATTATACAAAACTTTTAAGCAAGACTGTTGCCACAAATACAGAACGTATTGAAAGCGCCGCTTCTGTCAGCCCACTATTTTTCTTGTTAATTACTATTAAGATTAAAAAGACTTTTATCCAAACCGAACTGGTTTTTAAGTAAGAAATTTAAAATACACTGTGCCGAGGGTATGCACAAGAGTTAAGTGGTGAAGACTGTTTCTTTCACTTGATTACGAATAGGTTTTTTACTTCATTCGGTATTGCAATTAGTTGGAAAATTTTCAATAAAACTAAAAATCATCAAACAGGAGCATGAAAATTTCGTTTCTTAATACGTAATGATTCTTAGTTGGAGATTAATAATAAACATAATTATATTAATTTCCTGGCATTCAGTATAATCCGAATTTGATTCCTCTATAGATCAAACATTGGTTTAAAGTGGTTTCCCAAATTCATTCCGGGCCAAAGTTGGGACAGTTCCTTGTCACAGGTTTTGGTGGATTTCATACTTCTTAACTACCTAAGTAAATTATACCGGCCATAATATCTTCTCTGTGGAGAGTCCAACATGAACCGGAATGAAATGAATCAATACGGTTATAACATTTAGGGATGCAATTGCTACAAAAAAGATGAATCTTTGCAGATTTATTTCCAGTGCTGCTGAAAATTCTGTTTTTTTTTTTTTTTTTTTTAACTGCTTTAAGTTTCTTAACAGCGAGGTATTTAGAGACGGGAAAGGATGGGCGGCAAGGAATTGGAAGGAATTCGGCCATGGTCTTTTGAAGGAAGCATCCCGGCATTCGCCTGGAGTGATTTAGGGAAACCATGGAAAACGCAAATCTGGATGCCCGGATGGGGATTCGAACCGCCGTCCTCCCGAATGCGAGGCCAGAACGCTAACCGTTACACCACCATGCTCGGTGAAAATTCTGAAGAAACAGCATACAGTGTGTAGTGTTACCGTTTGTGTGAAATGATTATTTAGTATAATATTAATAAGCATGATTCATTTTTAACAGTGGGATAGAGATATTTTAAACTGAATGAATCTAAAATATAAGTAACCACTGCTTATCTCCCAGTCAATTAATTTATTAGGAATTCTAAGATAAATTTAATAACAACACGCATATTTTTCTAATACAATTATTATGAAAGTTGGAACAAATGCAAGGTGACTGACTGAATATTATACGCGGAACTTACAAGGATTTAGCTACAGCATACCTGTCTCGGCAGGCAATGATTGATAAGTCCATAATCCCATGGCCCCATTCGCTAACACGATCACCGGCCGCTGATTACAAGGAATTCATTTATCTTTAGGCCTATTTTCTAAGCACTGCTAAGAGGTTTTTATTTTCGGCCGATGTTTTTCTTGAAGTTTCCTTATGATGTTCCATATCTATTTGTGTATAAAATTAAGTAACTTTTATCTCAGGTGGCAAAATTGACTCACTGTGTGGATAACTTTGTTGAGTACTAGGACTATGGAAAATCTCTAAAGTGTGCTTACCAATGTTTGACCGAGCGTGATGGGTGAGCGGTAACGCTCTGGACTCGCATTCTGGAGGACGCGGTTTCGAATTATGGTTGTTGTGGATGTCATCTTTGCGGATCCGGATATTATGCGGAAGAGGATGCGGATATGGAAAAATAAATTTATAATTATTTAGATTTTAATATTTTTTCAAAAATACATATAAATTCAATGTTTTTTTCATAGTACATTTTGTTTCCATATAATACTGCCATACTGATTTATTTTTGCCTCCTATTTCAACAACTAAAAAACTGTGGGATGGTTTCACAAGTGAATTAAATTATCTACATAACTACCCGCGCGTATAAAAACTAGTATTTGTCGTATGAACTTTGCGGACTTCATGGCTAGACTAATTCAGGCGTCAAGCACAAGGCCACGCCACCGCGCATCTCCGCGCTCGCTTTATTTGTCTTATAACTGTACGCCTCGACGACGTCGAGGTCATTAGAGGCGTGAAAATATCGGCGCTACGAACTGGAAAGAATTCTGCCAGGGCCTTTTAAAGGAAGCATTCGCCTTCGCCTTAAGTGATTTGGGGCACCCATGGAAAACCCAAATCTGCATTCCCGGACGGGGATTGGAACCGGCGTCCTCCCGAATGTGAGGCCAGGCCGTTACCACCTAACCGCCACGCTCAGTTCCGTGCTTGCCACCCACCTTCCCACCGCTCTAGTGGCACATTCACAGTACAACTTGTAAGACCTACGGGATCTGATTTTCGATAAAAGAACTCATGATGGTCCCTGAAAGCGGTTACAGGAATACAAATACATGTAGGAGGTGTTGGATGTTGTTGGACTCCCAAGCAACCAAAAAGGATCAATGCTGTCCAACAAGCTATAGATATTGGAGGATGCTGTTGGACTAAACATCCTGCGAGTGTGCAATAAGGACACATGGTGTGCCGCGAGAAAGTACGAGTGGAATAGATTGCTTGTAACATCTAGAGTAGCATGAATGGAGGTACGCATCCTACGGTAGTTCTACACGGATGACCTATAAGTTGGACCGTGAATAGACCGCTTTAATGTCAAGCAACACTAGACCGCACCGAGTCCGCGCCGTCACCGCACCGACACTAGGACGAATGACGGCTCGCCCCCGCATCCATACTGGTCTCTAGCTAGTCCGTGTGACTGACGGGTTCCTACTCTATCATCGGTCTCCTTTAACGTATAAACATCGTTGTACATGGAATTAATGCTAAAAAAGTATCATAGAGGTGATTTGGGGATCGCAGTTAGGGTTACCACCCGAACTTACTCTATTTTGCGTAGGCGTACTTTTTAATCTACGAAAGTAATAAAGTTCGTTAAAATACTTTTTTTTGCCTGTCTCCTGTTATCACCTCATTGTTTGATCTCTTATGCACGAAAAAAGTATCCCAACGAAGTTTCGACAAATGATCATCACTGTAAAGATTCTCGTGTATATCAACATAGTCACAATGAAATGTCAAACGTCACTTACTTGACTTGTAACGTGTTTGTTTTGTTTGAGGTTCCTTTAGATTCACCCAATATTTTGTTTAACAAAAATTAATGAAATTATTATACATTTTAATTTAAATACAGACAAAAATTCTATAAATTAATAATAATATCATGTGATCTGAAAATTCCAGTCACAGAGTTTCTTATCAGCCGCGCAGTATACCTCTATTGTTGTCACCTATTTTTAAAAGGAGACCTACAGATTAACGTGAAATTCGAACCACGGATTGTCCCAGGATCTTAGCATTAACAAATCAAAGCTCTGCCAGAGGTGACTGTCAATTTAAAGACCCATGAAATTTACAGCTATGACACGGATTTGTACAAGCGACTTTCAGTGCCCTAATCGTACGCCGTATCCCTCTGAGTCAAGAGACAAGTCTACATGTAATGACAAATAAATATTCAAACATAGTAAAATCAAAGTAATTTCTTTCTATATAATTTATTTTTGTTATTCCAAAACACAAATGTACTTTTATATGATTGAATACATATTTTCAGTACTTCTAAATTAAGATGCTTGCGGCGTGTGATTCGGGTATGTAAGGTCCCCGGTTCAAAATCCGGGTCTCGGATGCAATTTTTACAGGCCTTAAAATCGACCTCCGCCTCTGGTAAAGCTTTGATTATTTAATGCAAACATGTAAGGACTGTACCTACATTTTACTAACATCTGATGAACCTAAAGTAAGGTTTAAAGAAAGGACACTTTTTTTCTAAAGCAATCAGTAACGCAAAAACAACATTAAGTCGTAAAGGACCAGAAATTTCTGAATTCTTTGTATACACTTCATCATATCGACCAGCCCGACACCGGCCATCACCCTCAAAAATTAAACCAAACTAATGACGGCCGACACACGATGCGGTGTCGTTTGAACTCACTTCAATGGAGTGAGCAACAATAATAAGAAAAGTGTCGGTCTGTGTCAGTGCTCGCTCGATGCGGTCTATTGTAGCCCGACCTTTTCTTTGCATGCAAGTTCAACCTTGTAAATTCGCCGTTTAGGTAATAACACCGTTTAGTTCATTGTTACTTTTATTACAAGATCTTCAGAAAACAACCACTTTTTTGTTAGCTAAGCGACTATGGGCAGAATCTCGAATAAATATAAAATAACAGTATATATTGCAATGTAAACAAAACCTCCGCAATACATCCACATTAAAATTTGCGGATGCGGATTCGAAAGCGGATTTAAGATTTCACGAGACAGTTCCGCACTTGCGTATGCGGATAGCCGTTACATCCCTAGTTTGAATGCCCGTCCAGCCACCCATATTCGGGGTTTACATGGTTTCACTAAATCATTCCAGGCGAATGCCGGTATAGTTCCTTCAAAAAGTCATGGGCGAATTCCTTCCAGTTGCTTGCCCCCAGTCCTTGCCAGCCTCTAATGACCTCGACGTCGACGAGGCGTAAAGCCAGAAGCTGCTAGTTAATGTTTGGGCTTCGTTTTTTTTTTCTTTATTTTTCGTTTTTTTTTCCTGACGGCTTTACGCCTCGTCGACGGGTAAGGTCATTAGAGGGGGGATTGGACTGGGGACAAGGAACGGGAAGGAATTTGGCCATGGCCTTTTGAAGGAAGCATCCCGGCATTCATCTGGATTGATTTGGGGAAACCATGGAAAACCCAAATCTGGATGACCGAATGGGGATTCGAACCCGCGTCCTCCGAAATGCGAGGCCAGAACGTTAACCGTTCACCCACCATGCTAGATGGGGCTTTGTTGTTACATGACACAGATGTATTGTGTATGTAAGTGAATTAATCATTGCACGTTTGGGACTTAGGTTTCGTTGGGGTGTATCATTTTAAACTTACAGTTCCATGTGTCGTTGGAGTGTTGTTTGATTTATTTACTACAGACATGTTCTAATTGGTTTAACATTAGTAACATTATCTTCCATTGGTGCAATAGTTTCGTTACGTTTCTTTTTCAATTTTGTAAAGCCATCTTGGGCTGATAAGCCCAAGCTGCTATTTGGTCAACCCTACTCGACAGTACATTAATGAGCGTAGACTCCATTACCACTGATAACAAGATCACCCAGTGAAGAATGTTATGACGGATTAAAAGTAGAGATCCCCAACTCATTCTAATCATCAACTAATTCGGTGATAGCATTTATAACAAGCTACAACCTTGACGACATTGCCATTTATATGTATATCATGTAATATGTTTATGCCTAAATGTACGTGTTATGTAAAAGTTTTGAAACTTGACCGTTCTAGTTTTAATGCTGTTTCATTCAAGCAAGTAATCTTATGGTATCATAGACTAATTTAAACTGACCATTAGCAATTATCAAAATATGGACAGTGTATTGACCTTATAGACATTTAGAGGTGTGATGTTTATGATAATTAAAATTAGTTTTCTTTGGTGTTTTCCAAGGACAATTGTAATAATTTTCCATATCACAAGCAATATTAACCATACAATAGTTTATTTAATATAAGCATTCTACTAATGTGTGCCATCTTCTGTCTAAGGTGAAAAATCGCGTGCAAAACGCATTCTATTACCAATTGACTACAGCTTTGTAGTAATGATGCTGCATTTGGATGAAATTAATTCTGCTGTAATGAGACATGTGTCGACACTACTCAATCGATTGTGCCACTCCCATAACACCTTGCTGAAGAAAACCAATTTTAGTTTCTCCACTTGTGATGTGTACCCTATAGATGCGGGCAGAGACAAAATATACAAAAATCTCTCACGGCTTGTACAAACCTGTACGTTGTATACCCTAACGCTTTGGTGTTTGTTCACGGTATTACGTGGCGCTTTGCTCTTCTACAAAAACAGGAACAGCGCCTAACCGATATTTGAGCTTCGTATTTCCTCTCAGAAGGAATGTTTTCACATCTTGAGGTGACGCAACACCTCTATATCAAAACGAATCACTGTAATATGCCACAAGTATTTATTAAGCTGAAACTGTCAAAAGAATTTGTTGATGAAGGGAAGTGGCCAATGTTTACAGTGAGAATTTTTATGATCAGATACCTGATAGCGACTTACTTGCAAACTAAACTAATGTTATAATTCGTATGGTAGTGAGATTCTATGATTCTTTCCCGCATGAGAACAGAGGATTGAGAAACGATATCGCTTTTACGTTTATCAACCTCACAATACTTTAACCAGCAATTGTTTCTGCACTTTGTTAATGATGGATAATCATGACAACAGTGAATCAGCTACAGTTCTAATAACAAACTCTTGTTGCCATCACATCATGCATTTGTTTCAAGTTCTAAATTACTAGATGTAGGTGTACACTTATTGCTATGATCAGAGAATGTTTCTCGGGATGTCGGACATTTCATGCTATTAGAAAATTGTTATTGAAAAATACATTATGTAGTACTTGCATGAATTTACTAACCACACTTAGCATCATAGACGTAATCAGTATGAATAATTAATACTGCGACAATGCAATTCAATTTTTCGTTTCTTTTTATTTTCCGCCGTACGCGTGTCAACGCACTTTCTAGAGCATATTCGGCAGGTATTAATGCACATATCCTCCTACATTTTGCTTTTTTTTTCTTCTGTCATCAGTCTTTCGAATGGTTTGATACAATCGTCCATCCTTTCCTGCCTACATCTTCATACTTTTCTTGCAGACATTTTTCTTTGGCTTTTTTGGATTTTCTGTTTATATTTTGTTAATCCTAAATATTATCAAAATACATTAAATTTACAACTACCTATCAACTCTTTCTGCATATTGCTGATCTAATACTGTCATTACAATTTTGAACTTCTTTTCCCACCTAATATTATGAAAACCTTTTTCTAAATCAACAAACGGCATAAGAGTTGATCTTCCTATTTGCCACATCTTTTTTACCTACGAACATTTCGTTTTCTACATCTTCATACTATTCTTGCAGACATGTTTCTTTGGCTTTTTTGGATTTCCTGTTTATATTATCTGTATTACTCTCTTCCTGCATCATCCTGGACATTTTTGTGCCTTCTCCTCTGTTCCAATGGCTCCAAAAAATTTCTGTGATCTAAAGTTTTCGGGCGGCTTGTTCCGTTAGGCCTAATGTTTCTTTGCCAGTTTATTCTTATTATTTCTTTCTTCAAAGTATTCCATTCCTCTCCAGTTGAGCTCCTTTCAGAGCTAGTTCTTAGACCCACGTCTACTATTTCTGAAAATTGTTCTCTCGTGTTACCTTTTTTGAATTTGTTCTGCTTGTATTGCTTCTTTACTCTCTTGAATTTTAGCCTGCGCTTCATAACGATCAGACTATGATCAGAGTCTATGTCTGCGCCTGGGTATGCTTTAAAGTCTAGGACTTGATTCCTAACTCTCTGTTTGACCACGAAACAACCTAGCTGGTATCTACCTGTATCTCCTGGACGTTTCCAGGTGTATATCCATCTTGTATGATTTTTAAATAGTGTGTTCACCACCACCAATTCTATCAATCTGCTTCTCGCTCATTTCTTTTACTTAGTCCAAAATTTCATGCAGTATCCCTCTCCATTACTTCTCCCACTTCCGCATTCCAATCACCCATGAGTTTCCTCCCACTTCACATGTCGCATTAATTCTTTATTTTCAGCGTATATTTAGTCTATTTCTTCATACTCTTCTTGTGACGTTGGCATGTACGTAAATTTGTTCTAACATGGTTGGGTTGGGTTTGGTTTCTAACCTCATCAAAGTAATGCTGTCACTAAACTGTTAGTTATAACGCACCAGATTCCATACTCTCTTATTCATTATAACTCCCACACCACTAACTACAATGACAGGTTTTGTGTTAATTATTATGTGTTTCCCAGACAAGTGATCCTGTAAGTCTTCCACTTAATCTCACTTATCCCAACAACCTCTAACTTCTCTACTGACATTTTGTAACCTCCTGCCCTATTGCATTCCATGTTCCGACTCATAGAATGTTTCTATCCATTCTGATGGCTACTGCCTGAGCCTTCTCCACCCGGAGATCCGATTGGGGGACTATTTTACCTCCGGAATGTTTTACCTAAGAAGAAGTCATAATGCTATATGTAATTTGAGATGATTATATTGCCTCGGGATAATCTTAAGGTCTGTAATGCAGTGGCTTCGCGTTACCTCGTACATCCCCATAACGTTGATCAGTTCTGATTAATCTGCCTTTAGGGGCCGTTCCCACACCCATTTTGCTAGCTTTATGTGATTATGAAACTATATGAAGTACAACCGATATTATATTCACTTGTGTTTCTATTTCATATTTTACCCATCTCATCGTTCACTCTGCCCTGTGGTTTAGAACTGGAATGTGAGTGTACATTTTCCAAGTTTCTGTTCAATGTTAATTTCAATAAAGCTGCACAACACTGACGCAAATTCACAGTATTATCAATTAGTTATCGTAATATTTGGATGTTGGAACTGTGCGAGAATATTGCACCACATTGCTTGTTTCATTATTCCATCGATTATATAGTTCGCTTACGTGTTTAACTACACTGGTTTTTGTGGTATGCTTTGTGTTCCCCTTGCTGATGGGGTGGGTATTTGAAATTGATTGTTTCCTTTTGTATGTTTACTAGTTTCGTGTATAGCGTATAGTGTCGGATTGGTAAATTTCTTGTATTCACCTACTAGCTCGTACCCGCGACTTCGTACGAGTGGATTAAGAATTTTTTGCCAGAATTGAATATAGAAAGATTTTGGTAACGAAGGATTGGACCCAAACAATCAGAGAATCAGTTTTCAACATATTTCTGTCACCATTCGATAAGGTCTCAAAATTTCGTGACTACAACTATTAAACAAACAGGAGAAAATGTCCTGTGACCTACATGCAGATTTTCTTGTCAAATTCCATCAACATATAGCTATTTGGTCGTCAAAACGTAATAAAAAGACAGAGACTTACTTCCGTATTTATAGTATTATTACTGCGGTTCACACACACACACACACGCACAGGGAGATTTGAACCGGAGACCACGACCCAAATATCTGTCAGCAAGCGCTTTAACCACTGAGCTGTCTGAGCGATACACGGGAAAGCAGTATACAGACATCCATATCCAACGCGTCTGTCTATCGCCATTCAGTAGTATTTCGAAATTATGAGACAATATGTTTTATTTATACATATAATTTTTCAACCAAATGTAGACAGCATTTTTCTCCTTGTTTCAAAGGATAAGTGTGCAAAGTTTCATCGAGATAGGATGAAAACTGTGGATTTGTATGAAGAACAAACAAACAAACAAACAAACATACATTCATCTTTATATATATAGATAGATTAATGCCTGTCAGAAACACAATGACAGCGAATCACCCCTGAGGGATCAATATAACGTAAAAAAGTGTACACCTACAACATTGCAAGACTACCTACGATTTGCCTCGCATTGCACCCCTAACTTTGTGATACCTACAGTTTAACATTCAATCCGAATAACCTACGGCCCAGGGGTGACTCTTACGATCAAAAACTATTTTTAAAAATCTTAGCTTCCACGGAGGCTTGAACCGGAGACCACTACCCAAATATCTGTAAGCAAGCGTTTTAACCACTGAGCTGTCAGACCGATACGGGGAAATGTAGTATACAGACGTCCATATCCAACGCGTCTGTATATCGCCATTCAGTAGTATTTCGAAATTATGAGGCAACATGTATTATTTATACAGATAATTTTTCAACCAAATCTAGACAGTATTTTTCTCCTTCTTTCAAAGGATAAGTGTTCAATGTTTCATCGAGATAGGATGAAAACTGTGGATTTGTATGAAGAACAAACAAACACACATACATACATTCATCTTTATATATATAGATTACTTATCTATATTATTTATATATGGGATTATTTGCTTAATTTGATAAGGTCTGTTATTAATTTGCATGAAAACTAGGATGATGAGCAATTAGTTTTAACTGAACTGCAACACATATAAGCATTGCTTAGCTCAAAATTAACAATTTTATTCAAATAATTTCCGTCGAGATCAATTAGTTGACATGAATCTTCTATTACAACAAATTACTATCAACTTGTAAAATATACAAAACATCTGAATAAGTATGAAAGTATTTAATCACTGAGGACTTGTGGTAAGTGTATTTAACTGTACTTTACCACTGTGATGTAAGTGCAACACCGGCTGTCTTTGACGCTCAGCAAGATGGACTTGACGATATGGTCTCCCATGCACTCAACACCAATGCAGATCCAACATATTCTCAGATCAAGTTGCGGCGAGCCCCTACCTTCTTTTCTTGGTTCGTTTTCTGTAAATTTTGTGGTGGCTATCTGTATGGTTTTGGTGGAGTTCTGATTTGTAATTTCATTTGTTAGGGTTGTTCTGTTGAAATATGAAGTTACCGTACGAAAACAGTAAACTTCTTTTTTTTTATTAAATGAGTTATTTTCATACAGAAGGTTGAGAGCTAAGAAAAAATCTTTGATTTCAACTTTTGCACAGGCTACAAGTGAAAATAGCAAAATATAGATTTAATAGATTCTTCATATTATTATAAAATTGCAAAAAATAGTTTTAATAGATTCTTCATATTATTATTTATTTTTAATGAACTTGGCAATTCCAGCTAGGGTATATTATAATTTCCTTGTCACAATGCGGAGATTATATGCCGAAATCTGGCTGAACCAGCTAACCATTACAACACGATAGCCCCTACCACAACTGAAATCGGTCAGAAAACGTCAGTCCCATATCAAAGTGCTGAATACACAGTTCCTCCGTAGCAGATTTTCCAGCTGCTAAGCTTTTCGTGAAGCTGTAATTCATAAACTGATTGATTTACACTAAAAGAGTTATTGTTTAATCTTTAGAAAATTGTTGGTATAAATAACTTCTTTAATGATTTTTTTTTTTTTTTTTTTTTTTTAAATAGCTTTTAAACCAAGAGTTACAGACATGTAAAAACTTAGTACTAGGAACTATCAGGGGTGCTATTTCAATTCAGTTTCAGTGATTCTTCCAGATAAGATATAATTTAAGTTATAAGAAATTTAACTCTTCGTACTGCTTGCTATACACTTTGTTATATTATTAGGGCGATCGAAGCGAGCCTTACACTTGGCGACGATTTGTACACTTTTTGAAAAAACTACTGCACCTGCAGATGTGAAACTAAGCATTCTAATTCAAAATCAATTCTAGATTTTCCATCAATCATTATTTTTGCAAATAATAATAATAACAATAATTGCATTAATTTTTATTTTTTCATGCTTACTAGGACAGGTCTTCAGTGTGGAAATCGCTATCGTAGAACGAAAAATATGTAAAAATTGTGTTTGAATGACTGTACGGTAGACCGTGTAATAATATCACTTGTTTAGCCGTGCTTGTTACGGTGGTGTGTTTCCGTGTGCGGGATCCCAAGGGGGCATCCACAAATTACGTGAGGTGTTTTCCCGGATTTCTGGCCCCCCCCTCCCCCTTGGTGAGATTTCGTGAGATCTGGCCGGACCCCCCCCCCCTCTGGTGAGATCTGATCCGTGAGAACCCCCCCCCTAGAAATCGCGCTGGAAACCTTTGTAGACCTTTTTTCCTTTTTTTTTTTTAGGTCACACCCTAACTTTTTTGACGAAATACCCTCCTAAAATCGACTTTGGCGCAAATTGTAGACCTTTTTTTTTTGGCTCTACTGTCCCCAGATTTTTCGCAAAATCTCACGTGAGATATCGGTAGACCCCCCCCCTCCTCCCTTGTGAGATCTGGTGAGATTTTGCCGGACCCCTCCCCCCCCCATTTTACCTCACGTAATTAATGGATGTCCCCCAAGTACGATACCACGACCCGCAAAACATATATTTTTTTTTCTGTTTGCATTTTTTTATTGCTATTTGATCTTGTAGCATAACAAATTTGTTTTGAAACAAATCTTACAAATTACTTATTTTCCTTTGGATGCTTTAAATCATAAAAATTATTTGAAACAAAAATTACGTGCACACCAGGAACATTTTATAAAGGATATCCTTCCACAGCCACATATAGGATTTATTATTGATGTAGGAAAGCAGATTTATTTAACATTTGTAAATTCATAATTTCAATTCAAAATTTGTAATTAATACTGATCAAACTGGATGTGGCTACGGAGGTTCTAGGGCAAAACCGCGACGGACAAAACCGCGACGGACAAAACCGCGACGGACAAAACCGCGAACGGGCAAAACAGCGAACGGACAAAACCGCGAAAGGACAAAACCGCGAATACAGAAAAACCAGGAATACATAAAACCACAAGAGTTCGTAGATTCTTAGCGTTACTCAGGGTGCACCACGAGGAGGTGATCTACGTAACACCCCATTATTTTTTTTATTTAAAAAAATTACACAAAAGCATGAACATTATGGAAAATAAAAATACAATATAGATGGATTATACGAAATATACATCAATAAACCATTAATAAGTTAATATAAATTGCAACAAAATACACAAGCACACTATCTAATAATCGAAATTATGAACTATACCAGAAAGAAATTTCTGTGCATCGCTACAATCATATTCACTAACTAAATTGAAAATCGACTTGGTGACTCTAGCATATGTCATTTTCTGTATTTTTCTATCTCCCCTTCCATATTGCACCAATTTAACCTCCGTCAGATTTTGCTGCTTCTTGAAAGCTTCTATGAGTTTCCAAATTGTAGGATGGCTTGATCCAAGTAATAACCGAAAAGCATTGTGCCAACCTTCGACGGAGTTGTTGGTTCTCTCTAACGAATTTTTAACATTCTGGTTTTGGTTCCAAATTTCGATTGGAAATAGTGGTTCTCGTCGTCGATTTCCTCGAAGAATACGTCCAATCCATGTATCATCGATGTAATCCAAAAGTGGATTTGGGGTGCCTCTAATGTGGTTGTAGCCTTTTTAAGCATTTCAAGTCGAACCTCTTTTGCTTTTCTTTTCGCTGGTTTAGCAGAATGATTGTGTAATCCATTCGTTTCTGCAACGTTTGATTGATTTTCCAATGTAACTCTTGCTGGGCATCTTGTACTGTCATAACTGGTGCATCGCCAATATTTTGGAAGACGGTCGAGATTTTCTTCTTTCCTTTCTTGCCTAAATGTATATCCTTTATAAACGAGGTGATTTCCCCCTTTGTTATTTTTTACAAACACGAGAGCCATTATTCAGGAAGATACACAATCTCTTCGGTTAAATGACCACCACAGAATGCTTGGATCTGCCATACCGGCCTTGCCTCGGAAATGCCCGAACGTCTCCGGGTTTTGACTTTGGCTGCTGAATTTTCCATTTGCATGCGGGGATTTCTCCTGCGACGGCAACAAAAGATCGTCCAGGCAAATTGTTTGCTCGACTTGAGAAGGGTCAGTTAGGCCGAACCTACCGGAGATAAGCGGGTCTTCCCACTCACTCCATTGTGAAGGCCATTGTCACTCTTCTCAGGTATACAGAAGCCCCATTAACGCGTCGAGTCTAATTCTTTATTAACCTCAACCAAAACAAAATCGTCAAATGCGAAGTGATGACGCTTGACAGAATAATATTTTGGTGCATAAGAGATCAAAGAGTGAGGGGATAACTCGTAGATTATAAATTACATATACACAAAATAAATTACAGTACCATACTCCATAATAACGTAACCCTAGCTGCGATCCCCAAATCGTTTAAAAACTGCGTTAGGATAATATTTTGGAGCATAAGAGATCTCGTAGATTATAAATTACATATACACAAAATAAATTACACTACCGTACTCCATAATAACGTAACCCTAGCTGCGATCCCCAAATCGTTTAAAAACTGCGTTAGGATAATATTTTGGAGCATAAGAGATCAAACAGTGAGGGGATAACTCGTAGATTTGTCCGTTTCGCGGTTTTGTCCGTTTCGCTGTTTTGTCCGTTCGCGGTTTTGTCCGTTCGCGGTTCTGTCTGCGCGGTTTTGTCCTCGCGGTTGTGTCACTTCGCGGTTTTGTCCGGACACGGGCTACGGATGTGCATATAATCGCAATCTGGAATTCAAAGGCACGAAGACTGTGCTCATGCTCATTTATACACGGCGCAGTATGGTTTCACACTATCTGGAGAATTACTACCACACATATTTGTTTGTGCTCAGGAACCAGGCAACCAGTTTGGTCCAAGGATACGTGAAACTATTCAGCGCTTGGAGCTGGAGTATGGAAACTTTACTGTGACGTGTTCAAAATCGGAAAAGCTTACGAGAGAATTGTATTAAAATTTTTTTGGAGTTGGTCACTAAACCATACGTTATAAATGAATAATATTTGTTGTTGGTTGATTCGTGGAGTTGTCACGTTGATATGGCGCTTGTAATGTTCCGGATGCGTGTTTCTTTTCTCGTCGTGAGTGAGTCGGTCCCAGGGAAGGTTCTGCTAATGTTTGGGGAACGCCAGGCCCTGAATGTTGCCATTACATGTGACGGATGGCAGAAAACAGTCCCGTGACAGGACCACAGCTCAAGAGCAGCCTGGACTGTTTCGGTAAACAAATAAAAAATAAAAAGGAAATGTGTATACAAGAATGAAGGGTGAGGGGAAGCCAGGGAGTACATCCAATAGGAAAAACTTGTATTTTTATTATTAAAAAAAAGGTTGGTTCCGTTGCATGTACCGAGCCAACCAGCAAGAAGAGCTTTCCTCCAAATACAGACATTGGCAGACGTCATCAAGAGGGGGTGGAAAGCGATGCTTTGTCCGGCAGTACAGAGGAGAAGGGATTTGTTGGCTACCGACAGAGAGGTGTAGATCGACCGAGCAGCTGACCACGGGAGAGACAGCAGGGAGGCAGCCGGCCGGTCACAGAGAGCTGGTCAACCCACTGACTGCACAACTTAGATTCGCCTGCACGGTAATCACCATTCAGAAAAAGGAACTTTTGTATCATCATCGTTTTACCCTAGATATCGCCCCGAGACAGACTCTCTTGCTCCACAGAAAAAGTGATGTAAAAAAAGAAAATTTAATCTTTGTAATAATTTTTCAAATACACAAGTAAATAGTAAAGCCAGATTGAGAACCTTGTTTTAACTAGATCCCATCCAGTCTTGTAATGTGTCATTTTGCTTGGTTAATTCAATAATTCATGTTTCAATAATAATACATTGAGATCTGGATGTCGCTTCCCTCAGAATAGGTTACACTCCAATCTCTGGCGCCCTCCTGATTTTTTTTTATATACATAATATTATTTGGAAATGAATGACAAGTAGCAAACGGCCACAGTGAGGTCGAGAAGTCGCTTTCCTAACATAGGGAACACTTCACGCTTTATGATTAAGTATTCTCAAAAAAAAATTGTAAATGTTACTTGCACGGTAAAAAGTGATACCACCCAAATTTACGCATTAATGTCATTCATGTGATGTGAATTTCTATCGTCAGATAAAAATAATAATAAAAAGGTTTCATAAAGGCCCGAACTGTTTAAGATAATCTGAAATATCTTTTCGTTAAGATGCTGTTAAGATACCGTCTATTATTCAGCACATTTTGCCTGTGTTTTATGACATGATAAAATATGTCTGATATGGTTCAAAATTAACGAAGGAAATGCCTGAATTTTGAAATGTTAACGGAATCTGCTTTCCTTCATCAACAATAAATACTGTATGTGGCTGTCTTTTGTAAAATGTTCCTCGTGTGCACGTAATTTTTGTTTCAAATGTTTTTCTTGTGATTTACATCATGCGAAGGAAAATAAATAATTTGGAGAATTTGTTTCAAAACAAGTTTGTAATGCTACAATATCGAATAGCAATAAAAAAAATACAAAAAAATATTTCCGAGGTCGTGGGATCAAATTCAGGACCCCCCACTACGGAACACACCGCCTCAACACGCACGGCTAAATCATTGTTGATCTTCCGTCAAGGTATAAATCATTGAAACTCAATAATACACTTTTTAATACCCGATTTCTAATAAACAAAGGCCCACCAGGAGAACTGCTTTAGGGCAAGAAACTAGAGGTGACGTAATATTTACCAGAGTTGTTCGTTTTACGATAGCGATTTCCACACTCGAGACCTCTCCTAGCAATTCACCAAGCCACTGATTAAAATATCGACTAATTTGTGTCGGCAAATGATTAAATAATAAAACAACAGAAGTTACACGTTTCCTAGACAGATAGGAGTACAAAGATTCCACTCTTGGTATAAACGCTTCAGATCTGACAAAACTGGTTCTTACTGCGGTGGGCCTTTGCCCGCCTCCCCCACCCCCCTATCCACCTTGATACCCGCGCAAACAAGTAGCTGATGTGTACGCAGTCCACAGTGGCTGTAAAGTGCTCATTGTTAACAGTGCATAGCAATGAACCATGTGGATGGTGTAGGTACCATCTACTACGAAATAAATCATTGCGTTAGAGGCGCGAGGGACAACGCGGTATGTGCAGTTGAGAACTGCCTGCGTGCTGTCAACAATTTTTTGACTAGATACACATTCCATTCGAATCGTAATTGTTTATCACTCATAAAGAAAATCGGGATCTATTAGTCGTAAATCAATACAGTGTTGCTTACTTAATTTAACCTACTTCCTTCTACTACCGACATCATTCTTAACTTTTTTTTTTTGTAATCTATGTTATAACACTTATTATTCATTATAACACTTATTAAATGTTTGGTAATAACAATTACAAACAGGATGACTCCATTTTCGATGTGCTGCCAATTACGTCCAGTAGATGTCTTGTAATTCCTCACGTTGTAACATGACGCGCTGCCGCCACGTTACAAGGTGCATTTTTATTATATATGTAATAATATAAGAGTAATTTACATAAATCTTGGGCGACCATCTAAATAGATTTTTGTTGTAATTTTATAAAGTACGCAGGATTCCAAGTGAGGACTGTAATGAAATGGTGAACATACAGTGTATCTTGGTAAAGCGAATATTAAAGAATTATTGAGCTATGTAGGCTTGAAGCTAATCTGGTGTTCCCGAACCTTGGCGACAAGAAGTCGCGGATTTGGGGTTTGCCGGACCACACACTCTGCTCCCTAGGGATAGGCGGTCAACAAGGTTACTCACCGGGCGGGAAATGCCTGCCGCCAGAACACAGAGTCGTCTCCGAACGCAACCGAGCGTGGTGGTGTAACGGATAGCGTTCTGGCCTCGCATTCGGGAGGACGGCGGTTCGAATCCCCGTCCGGGCATCCAGATTTGGGTTTTCAATGGTTTCCCCAAATCACTCCAGGTGAATGCCGGGATGCTTCCTTCAAAAAGCCATGGCCGAATTCCTTCCCATTCCTTGCCCCCATCCTTTCCCGTCTCTAAAGACCACGTTGTTAAAAAGGGACGTTAAACTGTTAAAAAAAAAAAAAAAAAAATCCGAACGCAGCCGAATATGTCCGACCTCTGATAGATACTCTATGCAAATCACCTATCGGGGATATCACGTGACATTAGGTGCCGACCTGAAGATCCAATCCAAATGAGCGTATAACCTAAAATCCTGGGAATTTCTGTTATATGTGAGCTTCGAGACTACAAAGGGGCGGAGCGAGAAGTTTCCTCGTGGGAGAGAAGAGCGACGAGCTTCACTTCGATCTTCGAGTCCAAGCTATGCGAGTCTAGTCTGAGGTTGACTTGGAAAGTTGGCTTCTCTCGCCAACTGCCGTTGTACGATATCTGGCTGCCAGCTTGCCTTGCTGGAGCAAGCTTATCACAGCAACACAGCCGGTAATGCGATGATGCGCATTGTCAGACCAGAAATGCCTATAGCCGACTTGTGAGATAATCTCACATATCGTGGGTCCGCTACAGTCACCGCAGACATCAGACGCAGGACTACAAGGGTAACTTATTATGACCAAGCCATCTGATTGTGCATTCCGTGAAACAGAACCCGTAAGCGACTTTGAGAGGATAGGATAAAAACCCCTGAGCTAGCGGCGTAATTTGACAGAACTAGTTACTAGTTATTTTCGAATGATATATTGTTCATTCTGGAGCCCATGATTTTCTTTTTAACTGTAAAGTCACAGTATTATGATACCTTTGTCTGAGGTCGTCATAACTTGTATTTTTTATTGTTTCCAATTGTCATTATTTCTTGCATTTTGATTCTGAGATATATTTAAAAGTAAATATACAATTGTTTGCTTGCTCATGACGGCTAATTGTAACTCTGAGCGTTGCTTTTATGATTTTGCCAATTTGTGTTAATGTTAACGGTAAATTCGCTCAGACTTGTAATCGCCAGTGATAAGAAAATAAATGTCATATTGTTCCTAAATTCCAACTAACGTCGAGATTCTTACAAAAATAATAAATTTTCACTCCTTCATAAAAATTAAAATTAAAAATCCACAATTATTAATCATAAAGGTATGAAAGATAATTGTAACGTAGTTTGCCCACCAAGGCACCCACTACAACGTGAACCTAGAAAGCTACTTTATTATCATAACATTTCAGGTGGAGGTGGAAAATGGATTTGTCTGTTTTACGATAACAACACACTGCGGTTCATATAGTGGAGTGTGGCCGATCAACATACTGTAATTAAATTAGTTATTATATCAGTGATAATAAGTTGTCAGTAGATATCAGATAGAAAAGAAAACAAATTTATACTTACTGATGAGAAAGAAGCGAGTGATGAAATATCTTTGCCGACCGATTAAGAGCGTGTTTTCAATTGTTATCATTCTCGATAGTGATATCGTCATGTTCATTTGTGATTGTAAATTGGATGTTGTCTTTGTGACATGTGCATTTTTACCCTTGCAAAGATATTATTTGTGCTTAGTTTTTAGGTTTATAACTATCCTAACAATCTGGTTTCACATATGCTGCGTGTTATGACGTATAGTAGCTGTAAAGGTGTAAATTTAAAGTCCTGTTTAATCTTTAAATATAAAGACTAGCTGACCAGGTCACGAGTTGTTGTGACTCAGTAGTTATAGTACGTTGGATCAATGTTATTCTAAACTACCTAATGTACTCAAATTAATATTCACTAATAAAGACAAAAACGTTTTAGTCGATTTGAAAATTGAAAAGTAATTGGTAAAGAGTTTCGGATAGTTGAAATTAAGGACAAATGAACGGAAAATTTTTTAATTACATTTTATTACAAATTATGTAATTAAAAATATATAAAAATTGATGTTTATAAAAATAAATACATTATTTTTTTATTTATTTATAAGTTGAAATTTATAGATGAGGTAGATGAAATTAATTTTTAAACATTTTCAACAATTATTTTCATTATTTTAAATTTTTATTATTTTAAATTATTACAATTTATAATTTTAATTTATCTAAGCGCTAATTGGTGTACAATATTTTTGGGTAGCCTGTCTTTTGCTAATACAAATAGATCGGATGGTTTCCCCACACGTGAGCAGGCGACATATAGCTGCCCATGGGAGAAACGCGTATTTTCCAAGTCCAAGCAGCAAACGGACATTGTTTGGCCCTGAGACTTATTTATGGTCATAGCGAAAGCCAAACGAATCGGAAATTGAAGCCTTTTAAATTGTATTAAAGATTCTGATGGTATCATTGGAATGAGTGGCAGCAGGACGATTTCTCCTTTAAAGATTCCAGTCAAAATAGTTGCTTCAACATTTCCGGTGATCCTTTTGATGACCAAACGTGTACCGTTGCATCCGAAGTACAATAATCAATGAACCAATCTTTAACCGAAGATTGTGTGATGGCATTCCTGGTATATCCAAATAATTTAAAAACTCAGTTTGAAAATTTACGGCTTCATTTTCATCTACAATAGTGTCTATTGATTTAAAAGACATCAGATCACCTGGCAACAACTGTTGTATCTGGAAATTAATTTCGTTGACATCAACATTTTTTGCTGCCAAAATAGCACGATTACTGAGCCAGTTATGATCTGAGTAATTATTTGATATATGTGGAACACACTCTCAATTAGTTCATTTTTGAGTGAACAACAGTGCGGAATTTGTCTGGCAATTTGATGTATTGTGTATTTCGATGCAGTTCTATTTCACCGTTTCCAATATCCAGCAATTGCTTATAAAATACTTGTGCCGATGGATCATTGCAACTGTACTCGCATGTTCATGGTCAATCGAAGTATTTCGACACTCCGCCATAAAAACGATTGTTTTAAACATGCGTTAATCTCATCGACAAAAGTAGAGCGAGGAATCGCTGGCAATGTCTGTCGGTAGTCACCAGACAGTAGTAGGACATTTCCACCGAAAAGTTTATCATTGCCTTTCAAATCTTGCATATTTCTATGAAATTCATCGAGCGAATCCCAAATTATAATTGAACTATTTTGCAACACTGCAGCCATTCCGCTTTTTTTTTAATGTTACACATCGCGTTTGGTTTGTTATGAATGTCTAGTGGCAGCTTAAATACTAAATGTGCGGTTCGCCCACTATCTAACAAAGTGGCAGCAATGCCTGACGATGCAATTGCCATTGCAATTTTCTGTTGCGACCGTACATTCACAAGGATCAACGATATTAAAAAATGTCTTACCAGTTCCACAGGGTGCGTCCAAGAAGAAAAAAACCGCCTTGTTCAGCATCATCAGTCAGCATAATCCGATTATAAATATTTTTTTGTTCTGCCTTCAGTAATTGCTCATTATTCGCAATAATTTTACCTAAGTCCACATTGTTATACTGTTGTTCTCGTTGTAGATTACTTTTAACTAATTCGGTGGCTGGGCGATCAGTTGATGGCATATGATAATGATTAAGTGGTAAATTTGAAATTAAAATACATAAATCTTCGATTAACACTAATGCTTCATTATACACCTCTGGTGTGAAATATAGAATTGGGCATAGGTTTATTTGTTTAACTTGGTGTAGTATGTATTCAGTCATTCTGTTTTTATGTTTTTCCCACAAAATCGATGACTGTGTTGGATAACATGTTGTCAAAATAATTGCAAACAGTTGACGAATACTATTCCGCGTGGATGTCAACGCTGCATCAGCAAGTGTCAGGTCCCAATGATTGTCGTCCTCCAGCAACTGCAACTCGCGACGTGCATCTTGATATGTATTGAACACTCGACCATTAACTATTCGTAAAAATTCGAAAGAAGTTGGTCCTGGAACATTCATCAACAACAAACGCAAAAAGAAGCATTCACGGTGTTTCGGATGCACTGTGTAGAGTCGGCCTAATGTCTTGGCTTTGTATATGCCTTTGATCAAAGGATGTGGTTCTCCTTATTTAAGTGGCTCCCATTTATTACCTAATTTGTTCCATGTAAATTAGCGTGGAGCATCGGTATATAATAATGTTTTTGAGAATTGCTGAACGTATCAGATTCTTGACACAATGTGAAAAATTCAGTTAATGTCGTTTTTGGTGGCTCAAGTGCTCTTTGTAGAATATTTTGTTCGGTGAAATATACACGTTTACCGTTTTCAAGATGTATTGCAAGATGCTGGATGGAAGGGTCTCTTTCATGTATGGGAAAACCAAAAATATGCCAGATAGCTTCGTTGCTGCTGATGAGTCTACCTATCAGGTATCGTGCAATTTCGTCATTTTTATATTGATTTTTTACTTCAAATACTGCCAAATCACTGCCTCTATTAACGTATTAGAAAATGTACTTATTGGATTTTACAGAACTGTAAAACTCGACATTAATATGAGCATTATACGTTTTTGAAAGCAATGATGAGTATCGTACCAACCACTGATTGTCAATTTCAACTTGGTTTCTACAATTTGACATTCGCATCGTAAATGTGTGGCCAGCGTTTCTGCGTTTTTGCGGATAACCGTCGATATCCGTAATAGTGTCATTCGTATATTCCTTTGGGAAACGCTTCTTGCATTTTCCATCTTCGATGCATGGCGATGTCATGTTAAAAGCACTGCACGGTCCGTGGATCATGTGACTGGTAACAATATCAAACAATTCTTGATCAATTACCGGGTCCGGAATTTCGGCTGAATTATTTGATCAATTTCTTCTGGATGGATTTTAACTTCAAGCCAAATCAAAATGTGAGAATTAGGCAAACTTCGATTTTGCCACTCAATGGAATACAGATAGCAATGTATGTTACCGAAAACCGAATGTTTTACGATTAAATCAATCAATGATTTTAATTTTTGTTTGAACACACGTGCCATGATATCATGACGATGCATTGATTGTTGGATAGGTAATAGCAAAGTTTGTATTTCCTCCCAATTCGGATTACATGTAAATGTAATAAAAAAATCTGAATAACCATAATGACGTACGTAACTCACCACATCTTGTATATATTTCTGCATGTTCCGTGGACTGCCGATGTAGCTTAAAGGTAAAATAGATGCATTACCGATATCATTGGCATTTAAATTTTCATCTATATTGCCGATAATAGCATCTCGTACGTGGATGTATTCCTCCGATCGTAATTTAGCCTGGTTGTATCGAATAAATCGCAAATGTTTATATTCAATATTAGCGTACATATCCACGACGTATTGATGGTACAGTTGACGATATCGAAGTCTCGTAGTTATCCTGATTACGTCTAATCATCAATCGGTGGGCGTAGTACTTCATTCAAGTAACTTTTTTATTTGTTTCATTCCCTAAAAAAATAAGAAATTAAATAGTAAAAAAAAAAATTGGAAGAATAATAAATTAATATAATGGGCCCGCGATTATCCGGCCTTGTTAGGAATACAGAGGGTCTACTGTATTAATAAAATAAGGAATTAAACAGTTGAATATTAAATTTACCAGTAACTGGATCACGCTGTTTGATGTTGATGTGATATTCATCCTGCCCTTGCCAGAATATCAGTGAATCCTGGAGTGCTTCATACGAACAGTGTAGATCCGAAATTATACTAACAGTGTTATCTCGACGTGTGATTTTAATGGCTCTATTGTCAACAGGATCACCAACTATAATAACTGCAACTTCATCTAAAGTTGGCGCGTTGAACCTGCCAGCATGTTCTCCTGATGATAATTTGTCAGCTTTGATGACAATTTGATAGTTTTCATTTTTTAATTGTGGCGACACTCTTTTAAACAATTGAATAAGTTGATTATCATTTTCCAAAAAATTTTCAACAATACCACAATTGCTCTCTCTTCTGCCTGTTCGATGAAATTATACTGGCAACGAGTTGTCACGCGTTCTTCACAACTTCCCATAAAATAGATTTGGAGAAACTTGGAGACATCATTAGGCATCGGCATCAACGACTCAAGCTTATGGTTCACCTGGCCTTGTATTTTGAATGTAGTTTCAAAACGTCCATCAGATGTGAGATCGCAAATTTTAGTTGCTCCAAAAGACGTCATCTGGAAGGAGGAATTGAATTTGCGTGTCTTGCGCAGAAACAATTTCGAATCGTTTGATTTTCCAGCAAGAAGTGATCGCAAAGGTTCTAGGGAGCGGGAAGTGGTAATAATACAACTTTTCCTGATGCACAACACATGCCGGCTGCTTCATTGCGGAATTTCAACGCCTGACAGTATTGGCATACTTTGTCCATTGCACCGATTGCAATTTAAGATTGTGCAGAGTGATAAATGTCTGGTGCACATTCGAAGGCAAGACGAATAAATGATACACGTGTAAATGTACGGCTGATTTGCTGTCTCTCTCGTTCTCTTTCTCTAAATGTAGTGATGTCTCTAAATGTAGCGATGTGCTGTTCTCGTGTCGCTCTTGTTCTCGATATATTCTGTGTCAGACGTTCATCAAGCTGTTCTTGAGAGTCTTGCATACGACGCTCTGCTATCCTGATTATGTGAGCTTCGTTACTTGCCGCGATTTGTTCTTCTGACTGATGAGCCCTCTCAACACGTTTGCGTCGTGCCTCTCTGCAATACGCATTGTTGAGGTTAGATTTTTTTGGCGGCATTTCACTGAAATTTATAATTGCAAGAATAAAAATTAAAATAGTTGAATTACAACAAAAAGTGCCTTTCTAAAAGCCTTAAAATAAGACACTTTAATACATTGCTGAAACCGGAATGCCTCTATCCAAAAACAACAACCTTATATTAAATAATAATAATTCCGTGTTGTCGTAATGACCTGATGACAGAGCTTCTGTCAACTGTGCAATCCACTTCTGTCGTCTCCTTAACTTAACCCGGCAACTCTGCCGGGTACAGTAGACTAACAGTTTTACATGGAATCCCGACCACGGAAGCGTTCTGGCGTACTTCTCATTACAGAGCAAGCTGTGCCAGAGGTCGAAATCGGGTTTAATGCCTAAGAAAATCTCCACCTAAACTAGGATTCTAACCGGGGACCTTTCGATCTCTATTCGGACGCCTCAACCACTTAATTACATCAGAAATTGGAAAGGATTGGAGTATTGGAATGGAGAATATTAATGAAAATTTTGGGTCAATTGAAAAATACAATACAATGTAAGATAGGAACTAATGAGGAAATGCATCATAACATTGAAAAAATAACATAATCATTCAGAAAAAAAGGAGAATGATATTTTTTTCAACACATCTATCTCATGGATGACACCAGGCTAACAAAAAAGATATTAAAATATTTTTTTTGGATTCAAGAGGTTAAGAAAGATTTGAAATGAAATAATATTAGTGAACAGTATGGAAAGAAAATATTTTCGAAAGCAGATTTCAAATATGGCAGGATTCCAAGGTAGAGAGGAGAAGAAAACGGTGCAAAATGATCTGAAGAAAGAAATAGAAAACACAGTGCAATAATGATGGAGTACTGGAGAGGAAGAATGAAAAAAATAACTGGGGAAGAATTGAAATTGACACGTGGTCCCTAGATGGCCTCAACGAAAAGAAGAAAAATGAGAAGCAACGTAAGGTTTTCTTCAATGTTATATCCATGTGTGTGAATATAACAACATACAAACGATACACAGCAAAATTATAAAAATGATTCTACACGAAAAATTCACGATACTGGGTTATGTCATACATAAACACATTTGACGTAGAGTATACTGTAACATCGAATCACAACGCCATCTACTGGATGGTTCCCCAACCTAGATAACCAAGTGTTGTGTCGATAAATTAATACATCACCATCTGTTAGAAACCTATGGAACTATAATAATAATTTCGTGCGGTCGTGGTGACAGTGTTTCTATTGGTTGCGCATTCCACCCCTGCGCCGGAGGTGACGGCGGAGTTAACTGCATATAAAAATCACCGCCGGCACAAGGATTCGAACCAGCATCCTTCGGATCTCCAGTCAGACTCCTTAATAACTGAGCTACCGGAACGCTCAATCTTGTGGCACTTACAAATAATTACAAACCATTATACAATGACAAACATTGAACGAACATTTTATTCGCAATAATAAATATTAAGGTTAATAACTAATACTAAAAACTATCCTGTCTTTTAAGTACAACAAAATTACACACAGTAAGCCAAATTTCATTAAAATCAGTTAAGTAGTTTCGGAGTTCATCTCGGACAAACATCGTGACGTGAGATTTTCTTATATACTAGCTGACCCGGTCATGCGTTGCTGTGACTTACTAATTATAGTACGTTGGATTAATGTTATTCTAAACTTCCTCAAGTAGTCAAATTAATATTCACTAATAAAGACAAAAACATTGTAGTCGATTTGGAAATTCAAATGTAAATGGTGAAGAGTTACGGAGGGTTGAAATTAAGGACAAATGATCATAAAAAATTTTAATTTACATTTCATTAGAAATTACTTAATTGAAATTATATAAAAATTGTTATTTATAAAATAAATTATTTTTTATTTACTTATATATAAACTGAAATTTCACTTATATCTTCAGTCATACTGTTTTTATATTTTTCCCACAAACTCAAAGATTGTGTTGGATAACATGTTGTCAAAATAATTGCAAACAGTTTGACGAATACTATTCGGCATGGCTGTCAAAGCTGCATCAGCAAGTATCAGGTCCCAATAATTGTCGTCTACCAGCAGCTGCAACTCGCGACATGCATCTTGACATGTATTGAACACTCGACCATTAACTGTTCGTAAACATTAGAAAGAAGCTGGTCCGGGAACATTCACCAATAACAAACGCTGAAAGAAATATTCACGTTGTTTTGGATTCACTGTGTAAAGTCTTTGCTTTGAATATGTCTGCGATCGAAGGATGTAGTTCTCCTTGTTTACGTGGCTACCATTTTTTACCTAATTTGTTCCATGAAAAATAGCTTGGAACATTGGTATATAATAATGTTTTTGCGAATTGGCGGAACACATCGGATTTTTGACACAATGTGAAAAATTCAGTTTTTGGTGGCTCAAGTATTATTTTGAAAATATTTTCTTCGGTGAAATATACACGTTGACTGTTTTCAAGATGTATTGCAAGATGATGGGTGGAAGGGTCTCTTTCATGGATGCGAAAACTAAAAATATGCCAGATAGCTTCGTTGCTGCTGATGTATCTACCTATTTGGTATCGTGTTATTTTGTCATTTTTATTTACATTTTGAACTTCAAATACGGTCAAATCACTGCTTTTATTAACATATTTGCAAACGTACTTAAGGGATTTTACAGAACTGCAAAACTTGACATTAATATGAGCCTTATACGTTTTTGAAAGCGATGGTGAGTATGGTACCACCCACGGATTGTCAATTTCAACTTGGTTTATAAAATTTGACATTCGCATTGTAAATGTTTGGCCACCATTCTCAGCGTTTCTGCGGCGATACAACGGATAACCATCGATATCCGTAATAGTATCATTCATATATTCCTTTGGAAAACGCTTCTTACATTTTCCACCTTCCATGCATGGCGATGTCATGTTAAAAGCACCGCAGCGGTCCGTGGATCGATTGACTGGTAACAATATCAAACAATTCTTGATCAATTAATGGGTCCGGAATTTCGGCTGAAATTATTTGATCAATTTCTTCTGGACGGATTTTAACTTCAAGCCAAATCAAAATGTGAGAATGAGGCAAACCTTCACTTTTGCCACTCAATCAAATACAGATAGCAACGTGTGTTACCGAAAACCGAATGTTTTACGATTAAATCAATCAATGATTTTAATTTTTTTTTGAACACACGTGAAGTGACATCATGACGATGCATTGATTGATGGCCTGGTAATAGCAAAGTTTGTATTTCCTCCAAATTCGAATTACATGTAAATGTAAGAAACAAATCTGGACGACCATAATGACGTACGTAAGTCATCGCATCTTGTAGTCCTATATATTCCTGCATGTTCCGTGAACTGCCGATGTAGCTTGAAGGTAAAATAAATGCATTACCGATATCATTGGCGTTTAAATTTTCATAAATATTGCCGATAACAGTATCTCGTAAGAGGATGTATTCCTCCGATCGTAATTTAGCCTGGTTGTATCGAATTAATCGCAAATGCTTGTTTTCAACCTTGGCGTACATATCCCCGACGTATTGAAGGCACAGTTGACGATATCGAAGGATATAGTTTTCCTAATTACGTCTAATCATCAATCGGGGGGGGGAGTGCTTCATTGAAGTAACATTTCTATTTGTTTTATTACCTGAAAAAATAATAAATTAAATAGTAAAAAAAAGAAAAAGAAATCAATATAGTGGGCCCGCTATAATTCGGCTCCTGGTCGGAATACGCGGGTCTACTGTACCAATAAAATAACGAATTAAATAGTTGAATATTAAATTTACCAGCAACTGGATCACGCTGTTTGATGCTGATGTGATATTCATCCTGCCCTTTCCAGAATATCAGTGGATACTGGAGTGCGTCATACGAACGGTGTGGATCCGAAATTATACTAACAGTTCTATCTTGACGTGTGACTTTAATCAACTGAGTCACCAACCATAAAAACTGCAACTTCATCTACGGTTGGCGCGTTGAATCTGCCAGCGTGTTCTCCTGATGGTAATTTCGTCTGCATTGATGACAATTTGATAGTTTTCATTTTTTAATTGTGGCGACACAATTGAATAAGTTGATTATTATTTTCCAAACAATTTTCCAACAATACCACAATTGCTCTCTCTTCTGCTTGTTCGATGAAATTATACTGGCACCTAGTTTTCAAGCGTTCCTCACAATTTCCAATAGATTTGGAGAAACCTCGGGTCATCGTTTGGCATCGGTATCAACGACCCAATCTTATGGTACATCCTCGGCCTTGTATTTTGAATTTAGTTTCAAAATGACGTCCATCAGATGTAAGATCGCAAATTTTTGCTGCCCCAAAAGACGTCATCTGGAAGCAAGTAATTGAATTTGCGTGTCTTGCGCAGAAACAATTTCGAATCGTTTGATTCGCCAGCAAGAAGGATTGTAAATGTTCTGGCGGATTGGGTAGTGGTAATAATACATCTTTTTCTGATGCACAACACATGCCGGCTGCTTCATTGCGGAATTTCAACGCCTGATAATAATGGCATATTTTGCTCACTGCACCGATTGCAGTTTTAGAATGTACAGAGTAATTAATGGCTGGTGCATATTGGAACGCAAGACGAACCAATGATACACGTGTTAAAGCACGGCTGATTTACTGTCTCTCTCGTTCTGTTTCTCGAAATACAGGTATGTGCTGTTCTCGTGCCACTCTTGTTCTCGATATATTCTGTCACAGACGTTCATCACGCTGTTCTTGAGATTCTTGCATACGACGCTCAGCTGCCCTGATTCTTTGAACTTCCTTACTTGCCGCGATTTGTGTTGCTGATTGATGAGCTCTCTCGTCGTGCGTCTTGCCTCTCTGCTACACGCATTGTCGAGGTTAGATTCTTTGGCGACATTTCACTGAAGAATATTTAAATTACAACACAAAGTGCCTTTCTGAAAGCCTTAAAATAAGACACTATAATACAGTGGGTCCAATGAAAAATACAGTAAAATGGAAGTTAAATGAGGAATTATAAAATAACATTGAAAAAAAAATAACAGAAAAAGAAGAATGATATTTTTTGCATTCATTTATAGCATGGATGACACCAGGCTTTCAAGAGGTTTAGAAAGATTTGAAACGAAATAATACCAGTGAACTGTATGGAAAGAAAGTTTTTTCGAATAGTAGACTCTGAATATGGCAGGATTCAAAGGTAGAGAGGAGTGCAATAATGAAGGAGTACTGGGGAGGAAGAAAGAAAAAACAACAAGAGAGGAATTGAAATTGACACGTGGTCTCTAGCTGACCATAACAAAAAGAAGAAGAAAAATGATAAGCTAGCGAGAAATGCTTACACGATTCGAATTTATCGTAACGTTTTCTTCAATGTTATATTCATGTGTGTGATTACTTTGTCGTTTGGTATAAAGACACACAAACGATGAACAACAATACAGTATAATTATAACACAATACACAGCACAATTAAAATTGTAGAAACTCACATATATGGCGTGGAATAGACCGTAGCATAAATAAATCGAAATACAACGCCATCTACTGGATGGTTCGATAAATTAACACACCGCCATCTGTTAGGAATAATCTGTAGCATAAATAAATTGAAACAGAACGTGATCTACTGGATGATTACCCAACCTAGCTAACCAAGTGTTGTATAGATAAGTTAACACATCGCCATCTGTTAGAAACTTATGGAACTATAATAATAATTACGTGTGGTCGTAATTACCTGGTGACATGGTTTCTACTGACTGGGCAATTCTGCCCCCTGTCGTAGCCGCCTTTACCTAGCCCGCCCATCCTGCCTGGTACAGGGGACCTACATTTTAACGTCGAATCCGAACCACAGTACGGTCCTGGCGTATTTCACCTCTTACATCACGCTGCGCCGGGGGTGAATGCCAGGTTAAGTGACTATAAAAATCCTCGCCGAGACAGGGACTTGAACCGGGGAACTTTCCATCTCCAGTCAGACGCCCTAACCGTTTAGCCAGCAGACCGCTTAGGCTTCGTGGCTTACAAACAATTAGAAAACCATTGTCCTATGACAAACATTTAATGAACATTTATTTCGCAAATAATAAATATAGAGATCTATAATCCAGATAAAAGCTATCCTATCTTTTAAGTTGGACTAAATTACACACATTAAGCCAAATTTCATCTAAATCGGTTATGTAGTTTCGGAGTTCATCCCGGACGAACATCGTGACACGAGATTTTTATAGATATAAAGATAAAGATGAATTGCTGTTCGTTTGTCTCGCTAAATCTCGGGAATAGCTGTACCGATTTGGCGAATTTTGATTTTGAAATATTTGTGGCAGTTCAGGAAAGGCTTAAACGGTGAGAAAAAATGGAATAATTGCGAGGAAAATACTGAAAACGATAATTTAATCTTATATATAAAAATCAATGTGAGTTTGTTTGTCCTCTATGCCCTCCTAAACCGTTCATCCGATTACGGTGAAACTTTGGCGAGTTGTCGAGAGCGTTTCGGAGGTGGTTCCTAAGAATTAAAATGTTCAAAAACCACCCTCTTCCCCATTACACCCCTTAATTTAAGCAGCCCAACAGATTTTAATCGAATTCTACAGAAGTTTGCACATGTGTACTGTAAAACAAAAAGAAAAATACTGCCTACATTTGGTTTCCAAAAACCCATCTCATCTTCCCTTTCCACCCTTTAATTTTTACATAAACCATCACTTTTTATCCGACTTCGATGGAACTTCTTTAAAAAAATAGAAAAATACTATAGACATTGGTATTACAAAAAAACCAATCCTTCTCCCCTTTTCCAACCCAAAACAACCCATCTTTTCCCTTACACCCCACAGATTATATCCGATTTTGATGGAATTTTGCACACATATACAAAATGTACCCCCTTAATTTTTACGCAAATCCACACTTTTTACACGATTTCGATGGAACATTACACATGTATACTTAAAAAAAATAGAAAAATACTATAGCCATTAATTTTACAAAAACCTATTGCTTCTGCCCTTTTCCTCCACTTTATTGGTGTCAATGTTCTTTATACAATTCTGCAGTTCCTATACAATTTTGAAGGCAGTTTGCACACGTATACTTTAAAACAAACAGAAAAATACTGTTTACTTACAGTTTTCCAAAGCCCAATCCCACCCCCTAACCTTTTACCCCTCTCCTATTAATTTCCAGTGATCTTTATTGAAATCCACAGTTTTATATGATTTTGATCGAACTTTGCGTTTGTATACTTCAATACAAAGAGAAAAATGTTGGTTACATTTGGTTTTAAACAACCGACCTTTACCCCAAACCACTAATTTTTGTCAATATTTCATACACATACCCACAGTTTTTATACGATATCGATGGAATGTTGCACATGCAAACTATAAAACAGACAGAAAAATATGGTCTATATTTAAATTGCAAGAACCGAAGTCCTCTTCTCCTTTACCTCCCTTCTTATTTTTTTTCCAACGTTCTTTATACATACTCACAGTTTTTATCCGATGTTTATGGAACTTCACACACGTACACTTTAAAACAAGGAGAAAAATACTGTCTACATTTGATTCACAAATCCCAACCTCTCATCCCCTTATTCCCCCCTCTCTTAATTTTCAGTGATACCTACACTAACTTTATTCAATGTGGATAGAACTTTGTACATGTATAAATTAAAGGATAGATAAAAATGTTGTCTATCTTGGGTTTATAAAACCCACCCACTTTCCTTATCACCCTAATTTTGAAAAAATTACGTTTGAAACCATTCAGTTTTTTAGAATTATCTCTAAATCGCTGGGGAAATTAGACAAAGTAGATAGTAACATTATTAAAGTACACCTTATTTCCTGTTAACCAGCACTGGACAGATTACGATCAGACAATTGCTGACCAAGAAATTAGAACATGAATTTTATAAATTGTTTTAAAGTTTTTGTGATAACACACAAATCTACAGTTTTTATTTGATGTCGAAGGAAGTTTGCACACATATGCTTTAAAATAAGTGAAAATGATGTTTAATTTTTTTTCACAAAACTGCATCGGCTCTCCCGTTTCACCCCTCTTAAGACTGAATACACGTGCAACTTTTCTCTGTTTAGTGTATCTCCAAAACAAACTCAGTTTTTTTTATATCTACTGATTGGAATAACCAAATACATTGCGCATCCAAGAACATTGCAATAAATTTGAAAATAAATGAAACAGTATTAAAATTTATACATAAATATCAAATTTTTGTTAAATACAAACTTTCAAATTCATTCATTTAATCTATATGCATACTCAAGTCTAGCAATAGCGAAGCATTGTCGGGTCAGCTAGTTTACGAATAAAGTTTAGTAAATGTCTACTGTAACGGATAATAAAATTGCAACTTATCCCAACTCTCGCATTCAAAATTAACAATTTCAGTTTCCATAATATAAACAAAATTAAATTATATATATTATTTAAATTATATAAATCATATATATTATTCCTATAAGGCTTTTTTTTTTGTCACAGGCCATTATCTCCCTTCATAACTAACCGAAAAACATTAATGAGGTTGTGGAAATATAAATGTTAATTAGAATAATCAGTCCTGATCACGGCAAGCCATGTGGAAATATAAGGTTTTAATATAATAAGTTGCTTTTAGATATGATAACTATTTAGTACAGTCACAACTTATCGTCTACCTGATTTGACCTTGCTTTTCGGCTATCAGTACTTCGTTAATAAAAGAAATTATTCAGGAATTATTAACACGGCCGCCTGGTTGTTTGGAGGGTGGAAATGCTCTACCAATATTTTTAACTGATCGAAACACACACAAAAGTATGTTGAGCACCAAAACACTATTTATTGCACAAAGGTTTCAGTTACACCACCGACCACCAAACCATATTTATTTAGTTTGACATCAAGAAGAATTAATGATTACCCTGAATAATTGTTCCGAAGATTGCAAGTCCGTAGCGAGTGCAAACGTTCTTAACCTTCCAAAAATAGCACAACACTGTACTTCGTTATATTGCAGGGATCGAAATACACTAGTAACAGCAGTTAAGCGTTTATAGTATTCACTCATCATTCGCGGGAAGCTACTGGCTTATCCAACTGTACGAAACGCCGGACAGAGCTAATTACACCGACACGGAAGAGCGAAACTTGTATCCACGATGATTGCGGCTTTTAACACTATTCTCACAACAGTCAAACTGGCTAATCACTTCTTCTTCGAGTGACTGGCTTCAACAGGCGTTACGAAAACGACAGCCAGCCCTCATCCGACGCGGTAGCGCGAACGAAACTTCTTTTAACACGAGTATACTTCACTGTTCATTGCAACCATGCATACCCGCTCTCTCACTTAACACTCAACCACCCGCCATAGATCAGCGACACTCCTCTCGATCGTTGAGATCAATAGTCCACCTCACACCCGTTAATCGACTTTACATACAGATTGAAAGGTCCGATAATCTATCGTAATGTCACAAGGTATCATTTTAAAGCTTAAGGTCTCAACTTTTATCACATCATATTTTAAGGAAAGATTTTTTCGGAATTCAACCCTTAAACAGGCAAAAATGATAATATTTCTAAAATACGAATTTTTGTACCCCGAACTATTTATATCCTTGCATTCATAATCGAAATCAGTAAATGAAGTATCATTTTAAAGTTAAAGATCTCCGCTTTGCTTCCCTCATATATTAAGAAAGGAATTCGACCCTTAAAGGGTGAAAGTATCACGAGACATTTATCTCCCTTGATATCTAACCGATAAAGATAAATCAGGTACTCCTCCGTGGTTACATGATACTTTAAGAAAGGATTTTTTTTGGAATACGACCCTTAAAGGGCAAAAGATCAATATTTCTGCACCACGTTTTTGCGTCACGAGCCATTTATCTCCCTTGATATGTAACAGATATAGATAATTGAGGTACCAATTACCGCCGTGGTAACATTATATTTTAAGAAAGTAATTTTTCGGAATTGAACCCTAAAAGGGTAAAAATGTCAATATTTTTAAAATGATGTTTTTTTTGTACTAAAAACATTTATTTCCATGGATTCCTTGCGAAATCAATAAATGAAGTATCATTCTATAGATTAAGATCTCCGTTTTGCTGCCATCACATATTTAGAAAGAATTTTTTGGAATACAATCCTTAAAGAGCAAAAGTATCAACATTTCTGCACCGAGTTTTTGTGTCACGAGCCATTTACCTCCCTTTATATAGAAAAAAATGAGGTAGCATTTTAAAGATTAAGGTGAGTCACGTGATATTTTAAGAAAGGATTTTTTTTCAGAATTTGATCCTTAAATGGCAAAAGTAATAACTGTGAAAGTGGGGCCTAGGTGACAGTTCACAGCCTAGCCGCAAGACAGCAGTAGCATTTAAAAAACGCAAAAAGCCGTAAACCTGTGTTGCAGTGGTAAAGCTGGGCTAAATATCCGAACTGTAGGTGAAATACACGTAATGAAATTCTTTATAAAGAAGGAAAACATTACATCTCTACAGGTAAAGTTTTGGCAAAATGTTCACCAGTGAATGCTAAAAACATATCAAAAATTTATTGGTCTGAAAGTCTATGACTGTTTCAATAAGAATAATTTCCAATTATGGTAGCACGAACAGCAGATGCCACTTTTCGAAGGCAGTTTTCGACTTCATCGTCCGGAAGATGAAGTCAGAGAATGGCCTTGAAACTTGAAGGGCTACCGTAATGGGAGCCCGGAGAATATTTTACGCTTTTGTACATCGAGGATCCCTTCGTTCCTTCATTAAGACTGATTCTGCACAACGATTTATAACTATATGCAATTTTTATAATCCTCATTATAAAACATAATCGAAGAAACTGTCAGGACGTTTGTTTGACATGTAAAATTGTTTCAACAGTCTTTCGGAACGTGGCAGTTAAGTCCAACGTGTTAAAAATCCTCCATGCTCAAAGGAGGAGGTAAGACCGCCATGTTTATTATAACGGCGGAGCCTTAAAGGCCATATAGATTGAGGTTTTAAGTTGATTTACCACGATCAGATAGGGGAATGCTGGAGTTGTCCGTAAATTTGACCTCACAAACTTCTCGTTATACGAGTAGAATAAACAATTACATAAACACTGATGCCACCGACTGAACGCTAACCGTTGACCAATGATTGGGAGTGGGCGGTAACACACAAGCCCCGCATTCTGGAGGACGCTGGTTCAAATCCCGCCCTGCCATCTTTAGTTAGGTTAAACAAGTTTATTCGAAATCACTGGAGGTGAGTGCTGAGATAGTTCCTTTCAAGGATCATGCCTAAATTCATTCCTTTTCCTCGTTAGTCCTTTTCAGCTTCTAATAATCTCGACGTCGACTAGTCAAAACAAAAAGAAAATTTCGGTGACCCACGGCATGTGGAGCTAGTGCTCTCTAGCTTCTTCGCAACCGTGGCAGACTGTTAACTAACATATAGCTGTTAAGAATAAAGCGCAAAACACACCTCTGACAGTTAACTATTTTTATCTGGAAACTTCTTCTAGTGAAATTGTGTGAATTCATAGTGCGATCGGCAAGAAGTTTATTGATTCATCTCGTTGACGCAAGGTCACTTGCGGCCGGAAAGTATTTTCATCTAAAATCGGAAATGAATTCGTCCATCGCTTTTTCAACGAACTTTTTCCTTCATCACCTGAAGGGATTATAGGAAACCTTGGAAAACTGAAACTGGATGGCCGACGGGGATTGAATCCGCTTCCTGCCAAATACAAAATAATCGGGCTCGGTCGGCAAGAAGTAAAGCATCACACAAAACATTAGGGAATTGTCCGTGCTAGTTAAAAATAATGGGAGATATAAAAGTTTTCCTACTTGCATTCTTGGAGTTTAAGTATCTGAAAGCACTGAGTGACGTTGGAGACGAATTTACTGTTTTTAATTATTATTATAACTATTAAAATTGTTAAATTTTCACTAATTTACCATCCTTAGCGGATTACTTGAGTAAGAAGACATAGATAGCACTAGTCCCCAAGAATTTAAGTATCGTCCTTTCTCTTAGTCGTTTTTGCAATATATTCCCTTTTTCTGTTGAAGGAATCAGTATGTACCGTTAAAATTGGTTTTAAAGATATAAACATGAAATAATAAACAAACTAAAGCTCTCTATCACGATCACGATAATCCTACATTCTTACAATCCCATGGTGAAATATATATACAGGGTGTTACAAAATGGTACGGCCAAACTTTCAGGAAACATTCCTCACACACAAACAAATAAAATATGTTATGTGGAAATGTGTCCAGAAACGCTTACTTTCCATGTTAGAGCTCATTTTATTACTTCTCTTCAAATCACATTAAACATGGAATGGAAACAAACAGCAACAGAACGCACCAGCGTGACTTCAAACACTTTTTTACAGGAAATGTTCAAAATGTCCTCCGTTAGCGAGGATACATGCGTCCACCCTCCGTCACATGGAATCCCTGATGCGCTGATGCAGCCCTGGAGAATGGCGTATTGTATCACAGCTATCCACAAAACGAGCACGAAGAGTCTCTACATTTGGTACCGGGGTCAACACAAGCACCGACGTCAACATTACCTTCCTGCAATTGGGCCAACTGGCGGTGAATCGAGGAAGTACAATACATACTAACGAAACTAAAATGAGCTCTAACATGGAAAGTAAGCGTTTCCGGACACATGTCCACATAACATATTTTCTTTGTTTGTGTGTGAGGAATGTTTCCTGAAAGTTTGGCCGTACCTTTTTGTAACACCCTGTATATATATATATATATATATATATATGTATGGAGTTATTTTTATGAACCGTGGAAGGGGGTAGTTAACTAATATTTCGCTGCTTACGTCACCATTTACGTACTTTAACTTTGTCACTCACGGTTCTATAATGCTGCAGTGCTGGAAATTATGACTTAGACGATTCATTCTCGCTTCTATAAATGTTTTCCCGTGCTTATGTTAGCGTTTCAGCATCATCATGTAACTGCAATACACTGAAGTGTCCATTGTGTATTAAAAAGCTGCTACTGCTGTGAACGTTATAGATAAAGCGGTTTCATTTCTCAACAATCAATCGATTTTATTATTTCCGTAATTATTATGACTAAAAAAGGGGATATTCCTCATTATTTTAACAGTGGAACTCTGAGCTTCACTTCAATGAGTCATACAGCCTCATACAGTTTCCTGCACGCAGGCATATATTGTTTCGGCTTTGGTAAATTACTGGTAATTGAGGGTCTATTATATCTTGAATTAAGTGTACCTCCTATCAGTTAAGCTGGCCTACGAGGTTATCGTGTCTATTGCGAAAGGCGAGGGGTCTCGGGAATTCTGTCTCCGATTGTACCTGTAAATTCTGAGATAAAATATTTCCCAGATCTCGCTCCTATCAACATTCGTATTTTCCCAGAAATCTTCCTTCCAAGTATTTGTTTTTATTTTGTTTTTATTCCAGAGGTGGTTACATTTGTAAGGCGACAGTTTATGAAGTTCCCGGGAAACCGACACAAGAATGAGGTAAAATTGCAACATCAGTATGAAAAATGCATAAAACTGAACCAGGTTTAAGTTGAAAATTAAAAATAATTGGGAATTTTCAAAATCGTTCCTCCGCGTCTGGCCGAGAATTTTGCAGGCCAACCTAATAAGATGATTATTAATTCATTATGCTTTTAGTGATTCTTACATTATTGAAGAGAAACCCGTTGCGTCTGTGCATTTTCCCTGATAATTAATGAAAATCATCCATCAGCAGTAAAGAACATATCAGGTACTACTAAGCGGCTAGGATTGACTTCTTGTCTTTCGTTCCTACCAATCTACTATTTAACTAATCCAGATTAATATGACGAATTTTAATGTTCAGATTTTTTTTAGAAGAATGTGAATTCAAGTTACTTGAATATCTAAAATTTTATCCATGATGGATTGTTGGAACTTCCGCGACTGTGATGTCAAATATGGGTTGTAAAAAAACAACATCATATTGTCGCGTTGCAACCGGGGCAGGTGTGAATTCGAAGGTTACTTGTCAATGAACACAGCACTTAAACTGAGAACAGGTTTATTGAGAACTCAAACATACACGCAGCACTGACAGCCTCTTGGGCAGAATGCTCTTCTATTTATACACAGATAGAACGTACTAGAGATTACAAGAGTAGTTAACAAGTAGAAGTTACAAGTGACCTTAGGAAACATGTAGAATCTTCTGGAAATAATAAACAGAATTAAATAATTTTTGTCAGTGGGCGGGATTGAACCGGCGACCTTCGGTACCGCAATTCGTGACGCTACCCGCTGCGCCATGCTGGCAGACGGTACACTGGCGTTCATGCGGCATTGCTCCCTCTCCTGAGGAAAACAGCGTCCCGCTGTTAGATTTCTTTTGGGGCACGCTGAAGTGTCCTGGATCTTGATCTTGTCGTGGGTCCTCTGTATGGCAGTTCTGGAGGGCCCCTCCCGGTTGTAGTATTATCTTCCTGTCCGACTTCCTCAGTATCCAAACCGTCCTCAGAGTCCTTGAACAAGAAGCTGGTTGTGCCTAGCTGCTCGTCAGGATTGTAGTAAGGCTTCATGCGGAGGACGTGCCATGTTACAGAATCCTTTTATGAAACGCCGGAAGTATGAGCACAGCCCAAGAAAGCTTCTCACATCACGAATGTGCTGAGGAGTTGGAAATTCCATGACTGCCCTTACTTTATCTGGATCAGCGCGGACGCCATCTCCGTTGACCAGGTGCCCCAGGATTTTTATCTCTTTGGCGACGAAGAGGCACTTCTTCGGATTGAGGCGGAGTCCTGCAGTCTGAACACACTTCAGCACCGTTGACAGGCGACTCAGATGTTCTTCAAATGTTTTCGAGAAAACAACAATGTCATCTAAATAACAAAGACACGTCGTCCACTTAAGGTGTCGAAGTAAGTTGTCCATCATGCGTTCGAATGTGGCCGGAGCGTTGCATAATCCGAATGGCATTACTTTGAATTCATAGAGGCCATCAGGTGTAATAAAAGCCGTCTTTTCTCTGTCAGCTTCGTCAACCTCGATTTGCCAGTAGCCTGTCTGCATGTCCATGGTTGAGAAGTATGTAGCTCCTTTCAAGCAGTCTAAGGCGTCGTCGATGCGCGGCAGTGGGTAGACATCTTTCTTTGTGATTTTGTTCAGCCGCCGATAGTCGACACAGAATCGCCACGTACCATCCTTCTTCTTTACGAGGACCACCGGAGATGACCAAGGACTCTCCGAAGGTTGAATAATGTCATTATGCAACATCTTCTCCACTTCCTCTCGAATTATTCGCCTTTCGACTGGTGACAATCGGTACGAGCGCTGGCTAATGGGCGGATGATCCCCAGTATTGATACGATGCTTTATCGTGGGCCGTTTCGTCTGACCTTTTATTTGCTGGGGTGTGAATACACCAGAGAATTGGCGTAGTATAGCTAACACCCGGTGGTGTTGTTCCTTGGTCAGGTCGGACCCTATTGGCAGTTCCATAGTTGTTTCCTCCAGCGTGTTGTTGGTACTAGTAACAGAGCATGGATCTTCGTTAATGACGTTGAGCTCGCCCTCCTGGACTGGTTCAGCTGTCCCTATGCACATTCCCTTGGGGATAATTTGTGACTGCTCGTGACAGTTGGTGATCCAAATGTCTCCTCGACCACCGATAATGCTTATGATAGCCGCTGGTATGTAGATTTCTTTCGTGAGCCTAATAAACTTTCTACTATCGACAAGCACTTCAAGGTTGCGGTCGTCCGTGTTTTTGACTGGGACTCTTCTCATTGCGAACGGCGGGATTGTCACGTTGTCAACGGCGAATAACTTCCCAGAAGATTCTGTGTTACGTGTACCCGTCGCAACGACTTCTTCAATTTGCAGCTCAGATGTTCCACAGTCAATGACAGCTTGGGATGCCTTAAGGAAGTCCCATCCAAGGATGACATTATGACTACATTCTGTTAAAATGACAAATTCAACTGGCTGGGTCCTGTTGTTGATGGTTATTCTCGCGACACAAGCTCCAGCTGGCTGGACGTACTTTCCATTTGCGACCTTTAGCACAGTTGCCCCCGTATCACGGAACATTGTCTTCTTTAGTGTGCGACGATAATTGTCCGACAATACGGAGAAAGAAGCTCCTGAATCAACCAGCGCCCGGACAGGTTGGCCGTCGATTATAACGTTGATGAGATTTCCCGACATCTTAGTGACTGTCATCCATGGAGGATTTTCATCTGCGGCGGCCTCACCTCCGTAGATGGTCGCCTTGCTTAGTTTTCCTGCGTGCGGCGGCTAGGGGAGCGGCTGGTAGCTCTGTCCGGCGACGATGAACGGCAGCGGCGCGTCGGGGATCGACCTCGTCTAGGGTACGGCGATGGGCTTCTTCCCGTAGGTCGACCGAACTCGTCAGCGGGTGGCTGCCTGGGGTAGAACTGTTCTGATGGCGGACGTCTTGCGGCAAAATAATCGTCAAATACTCGTCTTCTCTCTCTGCAGTATCGTACGACATGTCCAGGGCGCCCACAGTGGAAACATACTGGCGCGTTGTCTTCTGTCCTCCAGACGTCCGTTCGTCTGTGGGACGTCATAGGTGCCGGAGGATTTGGTTGTGGCCGTGTCGGCCGGTTCCTAGGCTGCCGTTTGGCAGCTGCAGCATACGTCATATCAGGGCGAGGCCATTCTTCACGTCGAGTGCGATTGGCTCGGCAGACAGGAGCTATTGTCTGAAATACCTCTTTTTCCGCCGCGTCGGCTCCTTCATGACCCACTGGGCTTACATTCATGGCCATGATCTGATGCTCACTCGGTTCAAGAGTCCCAGCTGCCATGAACTGTTGTAATTCTTCTCTCACAATTTGTCGTATGAGAGACGCAAAGTCGTGCTGGTCTTCCACAACTGCCATAGGGACTACGTTGGGAAGTCTGTCATACTTCTTTCGCCCAACCCTCCTTTGTTGCATCTCCTCAATCCGCTGGCACCACTTGATGAACTCTTCCGTCGTAGCGACGTCTTTTATCAGAAGAGCTTGGTACATGTCTTCTGCAATACCTTTCATTAGGTGCGTGATTTTGTCGGCTTCAGTCATATTCGGGTTGACTACGTTGCATAGGGCCAAAACATCCTGTATGTAAGATTGCGTCGGCTCCCCATGTTGTTGGGCCCGGTTCTTCAGTTGTTCTTCCGCCGAGCGGATTTGTCGCTGGTGGTCCCCAAACGTTTTCTTAAGTTCCGTCTGGAACATTTCCCAGTTATTCAGTTTATCTTCGTTGTTCTCGAACCACTGCTGGGCGGTTCCGTCCAGATAGAAATAAACATTTGCCAAGCACATGGTATGATCCCACCTGTTGTACTTGGCGACTCGGTCGAACCCTTTTAGCCATTTGTTAGGGTCCTGTCCAGCGTCTCCAGAGAACACCGATGGGTGTCGAATGTGCAGCTGGCTTGCCGCCATGGGTTTCCTAATGACGCGGACTTTCGGAAGGACGTACTGAGTATATCCTTTGTAGTCCGGTTCCAGTCCGTGTAGGCGGCGACTTTTACGTTGCCTAATCAGAGCCACGATGATGCAGCTGTTGCACAGGGTACCCGGCGTCTCCACCAAACTATGTCGCGTTGCAACCGGGGCAGGTGTGAATTCGAAGGTTACTTGTCAATGAACACAGCACTTAAACTGAGAACAGGTTTATTGAGAACTCAAACATACACGCAGCACTGACAGCCTCTTGGGCAGAATGCTCTTCTATTTATACACAGATAGAACGTACTAGAGATTACAAGAGTAGTTAACAAGTAGAAGTTACAAGTGACCTTAGGAAACATGTAGAATCTTCTGGAAATAATAAACAGAATTAAATAATTTTTGTCAGTGGGCGGGATTGAACCGGCGACCTTCGGTACCGCAATTCGTGACGCTACCCGCTGCGCCATGCTGGCAGACGGTACACTGGCGTTCATGCGGCAATATTGTGACTGGTTGCTGTATTTTTTACAACCCATACTTGAATATCTAATAAACCGTCGTGTCTTTGAGTATCATCAAACGCAGCTACAGGAGGTTCTATCTGAACAAATTCTTTGCTTTGGAAGACAAAGAAAGAAGTAGTTAATTGAGTGGATATATAGAACACAATTCCTATAAGCAATTTTACAATAGCGGCAAGCTTTTTAAGAAACCAGTTTTGATTAACTAAAACGCAGCTGTCTGTTTACAAAAAAATCTGGTCTGATTATTGGCATATTCCACTGAATGAATACATAAACGAAATTAATTCCTTTCAGAACCCAGCAGTAACTGTTGTAAGTACAAATATCGGTAGATACAACGGGTAGCAAAGTCAAAATTTTGAAGTGCTTGAGTGGTGGAGAAACCAATTTTCTGACGGAGGAAGGTATGTGAGCCTCTCTGATATACAACGAAAGCCACCGTAAACCAATCGGTGTCCTCACATCAATATATGTCACCAAGCTTTGTTCAAATTGCTTTGACGGGAAAACGGACAAGCAACGAAACGATGTGAGCCAGTGTAATACTATTATTTTATGAATGTTACCAACCGGCCAAATACATTACCAGGTCTTATCTCGAAATGATAGGGGCACACATGCAATAACTTTGTTTAAACAAAACAAAAAAGATGCCGTTGATGTTTCTAATTTCGCTTTCTGCTTATTTCCCAAGCTCTCAATACAACTGCGTCAGCTGGTTCCAGGCTGCGTGTTCCATTCAAGCCCAAAATGTGCCAGCAGCATGAGAATAACGACTAGTGTCGATATATAACTTTTGGTTTGATAAGATTTCTACCGCTTGTCGTCTGCGAGAATTATCATTACTGGTTTGTCGTGTTCATTTATCTCAATGAACTTCATGATAAAATATTCAACCTCAGTTAATTATAACCAGAGCAAAAAAGCACCATATTACTTAATATGGTTAACAGTGTGCGCTGTACTTCAACAGTAGTGTTGAGTCTTGACTAAGTGGTCCAATAGTCAACGAAGTACTGTACAGTATTTTACACCGATCAGCCAGAACATTATGATTGCCCACCTACTATCGATGAAAACTCGTCTAGGCGATAGCAGCGTCAACTGACAAGCAATGACTGCTGGTCAGACACACGCACTGTACATGTAGTATCAGTGAGCGTGCTATCCGTGTTTAGAATGGGGTACGGGCGCGAACTATACGAGTTTGACCGAAGGCAGATTGTGATGACCCGGAGGCTCCACACGAGCAGTTTGGAAACTGCACGACTTGTCGGGTGATCGAGGAGTGCTGTGGTGAGTGTCTTCAACAAGTGGCAACACCAAGACGAAAACACGTCCAATCATCGAGGGGTTAGGCGGCCGCCCCTCATTACAGATGTCGGACGTCGTAGGCTGGGCAGACTGGTGAAACAGGACAAACAGCGATCTGTTGTGGAACTAAAATCAGACTTTTATGCTGGGCAGAGTACAAGTGTGTCTGAACACACAGTGCATCGAACGATGGGCCTACGCAGCCGACGAACCATGAATGTGCCAATGTTAACACCATGACAGCGGCAACTACAACTGAAATTGATACGTGACCATTGTCACTGGGCGCAGTGGCAGAGCGTTTCATGGTGTGATTAATCCCGATACGTTCTTCATCATGCCGATGGGAGCGCGCGAATCCGTCGTTCTCCAGGAGAACAGCTTCTTAACACCTGTACTGCAGGACAGAGGCAAGCTGGCGGCGGCTCAATTATGCTCTGGGAAACATTCACGTGGGCATCCATGGATCCAGTTAAGTTCGTTCAAGGCACTATGACGGCCAATAAGTATCATACACTGGTTGCAGACCACGTACACTATTCATGACGACCATGCTTCCCAATGGCAGTGGCATTTTTCAACAAGATAATGCGCCATTTCACAAGATCAAGAGTGTGATTTAGTTGTTCGAGGAACACAGTGGCGAGTTGCTATTGATGTGCTTGCCCCCCAGCTCGCCAGATCTGAACCTGATCGAACAAATCAGAGATGTGATTGAACGTGGCGTCAAAGCTCATCACTCCCCCCCTCCCCAACCCCCCGGAATTTACGGGAACTACGTGACTATGTGTGCAGATGTGGTGTCAACTCCCTCCAGCGACCCACCACGGCCTCATTGCTTCCATGCCAAGACGCGTCACTGCTGTTATTCGTGCCAAAAGCGGACATACCGGCTGTTAGGTAGGTGGTCATAATGTTATGACTGATCAATGTATTTCTCAGGTTTCGAAGCCAATCTCTGGAATGACATGTTCATGTGTTTGAAGTATGCAAGTATGGTTTTTTTTTTTTGTAACAGTTTAACCTCCCTTTTTAACAACGTGGTCTTTAGAGACGGGAAAGGATGGGGGCAAGGAATGGGAAGGAATTCGGCCATGGCCTTTTTGAAGGAAGCATCCCGGCATTCACCTGGAGTGATTTGGGGAAACCATGGAAAACCCAAATCTGGATGCCCGGACGGGGATTCGAACCGCCGTCCTCCCGAATGCGAGGCCAGAACGCTATCCGTTACACCACCACGCTCGGTGCAAGTATGGTTGATGATATGGATAAACATTATTATTCCCACCAAGCCTGTTGTGTTAGCAGCCTCGCATTTGAGAGGACTCTAGTTCGATCCTCAGCCCAGACATGTAACATCTCGCCCTCTCCTTTTTTAAATATCTTTTGTTGGCCTCTCTTTGCAACACACTCGTCTTATAACGATTTTACTCCAAGTGAGTTCCAGCTTTTCTTTATACCCTTCATATTAGAATTCTTTTCCAAAGACTTCCATTCGCGAGCAGTTTTATAAGTAAACTTCGTATGGATAATTAGGGGATTAAATTACAGTACATTATTTTAATATTTATAATCGCCAATTTAAATCATTAATTCAATCTTGCGCTGGAATGATGTATTAAAAAACGCATGCTGCACACAGTAAACTTTCTTTCAAATTTCAGTATGACTTTTGGCTCTTGAAGCTTTCTGTAATTCAAAATGACTTTTAACACCATATATCAGATACCCATTTTTACTTTGCTAACATTTATCAGCATAATTGATTTTTTCCAGAATACACAGTTAAACACATTTATCTTTGATAAAAAATTGATCCAAAATAATTGTCGGAATAGAGTTTTGAGATAGAGAAAGATTACTTAAAACCTTCTTATCCATTTTGGCCCAGTATCTGTGCAGCCTCTTCAAATGGTTACCCTGGGAACAACAAATGCACCATCACACCAACACTATGAAACGAATACGAGACACAAGAGTCCCTCAAGACCTTGCTTTGAAGGTGGGGAGGGCTTTTATGCTTTTTCGATTAATTGTACTTCAAAACCTGCAGCCAATACTGACCATCACTTCGCTCTTGATTTCTGATACTTTCAACTGTACGCATATGAGATTCACTGGCTCCTTCTACGTTCTCTGACTACGAGATAGTTTTTCATTCCCACAGTTTCCTTGCCAACCGCTACTCCTTGTGCCAGACAGGTGACTGAACTATCGTTGTTCCCGCCTTACTAATGGTTGCCAACCTCCATCTTTCTTCATGTTAGCTGCCCACAAATTATTTTTGCCTCCATATTAACTATAATACATCTCACTTCCTTGTTATTGTTTTGTTACTATTTTTCTTATTATTGTCTTATTTCCTAATCACTCTAAATCTTAGTGCCTATTTATTCGCTCTTCTCGAATGTATGTATATGTTCGTAGTATTGAACCCACTGTAATGTCAAAAACCATATGCAATTAGGGGATTATTAGATCATTCTCATCTAACGTAACTAACTTTACGCGCTCAAATTAGACTAACCTTCTTTCCATAGTTAGAAGCAGATTCGCAAGGCCTCTTCCCAACAAGCTGTCTGCTCTGCCATAACTATGGGCTTAGTACCTTCATGAGAACTATTTAGAACAGCCATAAATACACGAAGGTTTTACCAGAGAGTAGGTTGTGTAGAAAACGATAGCAATACCTTTGTTTGCCACAAAACACTGGATCAAGACAGCGCTCAGTCTTTCTTAGTTACAAAGAAAGTACTCGTACAAACAGAACAGGATATGCTACATTAGAGCATTAGAGTGCACATAGGCTATCACCAAGAAAAAAAAATCTTACGAAAACAGTGAACGAGACATACGAATGACTGATTCTTTCACCTAAGAGCTCAAATTTTCCCCAAAACATAGCTTTTTGAAACTGTGTGGCATGTAACGTTATTGAAAACAAACCTGGTTAAATAAAATCGTCTGTAGAAAGTTAGGGCACACGTCCTTCAGTTTTGTTCTGCATGTTTCCAAACGGTGCAGGCGCATAATAAGTAACAACTTCTGGAATGGTTACGGATAGGAATTTGTTTCCTCGGTATACCATGAATGAAGAAGCGTTGCATCTTTATCAGTAGTTACACTGTATCTTAAATAAGAATACAATTCACAAACAGAAAACAACCTGTAACGTGGTAAATTGATATCGCTATATTATGCTAGGTAAAGTATCTAAATGGAAGATCTGTATTATTATAATTGAGCGGTGTGGCATTTCAGTGGATAAGGAGGTGCCAAACTTCAAATTTAAGGGTCCCGAGTTATTTTGATGATGTGAGTGGATTACGCTAAGACGCTATAGTTCGGATTCCATGCTGAACTGTGGATCCCGGAAGAAAGGAATGCCGTCTCATCTCTGACACACTGGCTTAATACAACTCATTAAGGTGGATCCAACCAACCTTCGGATTATAGAATAAGCTAAATTTTGGTGATTATAATAAAGGATAAAAAGGCAAGAATGGATGAGGGATTGCTTATCGTTTGCGGAGAGCACAAAGGATGTGTAACAGTAGAAGTTACTTATATCGACCAATAAAAATATTTTTGCAAAGCTCAATGTTATAACTGAAAAGACCTAGTAGATACTACAATAACTGACAGAAATAAATAAAGGGTAATAAAGAGAATAATGTCGAAATTTAACTAATAGCAGGGTAATAAGTCATTAAGAATCGCGGAGTAATATTAATATAAATAATAATAATAAGTAACATACATGTTTTAATTTAATGAATAGCAATTATTAAATGCCTACTATACCTAAAATGGGTGTAAGGGTTTGGGAGAGACTATAATAGCCTTTTCCAAAAAAATTTCAACCTCTCCTTCACGTGGTGCACCCTGTTTGCACGGACGAGGCTATGACGACTGAAAGATTCCCGGTGTAAGGAGTCACCCACTTCTTGCCAACGGCCTCAGAAAAGAGTGCGGAAGAGCGGGAAGTGGTTCAGGAAACCTTCTTGCCCTTCGGGTTAAAAACGGCACCTAAAGGTGGATGAGTCAGAAATGATCAACGGCATGGGGATGCAGAAGGCAACGGGAAACCACTGCATTAAGGACCCAAAGGGTATCCCGAAGACATGTAATCCTCTCAAATTACATGTATCATGATGGCCTCTTCCAAGGTAAAATATTCTGGAGGTGAAATAGTCCCCCAATTGGATCTCCGAGTGGGGACTGCTCAGAGAGGAGTCATCAGAATGGATAGAAACATTCAACGAGTCAGAGCCCAGAATGTTAGAAGTTTGAATAGGGCAGGTAGGTTAGAAAACTTAAAAAGGGAGATGGAACAACTTAAGTTAGATGTTGTTGGGATTAGTGAGTTTAAATAGAAGGACCAACAGGATTTCTGGTCTGGGGAACACAGGATAATTAGCACACAAGCAGTCAATGGAGTCACTGGTGTAGGATTTGTAATGAATAAGAAAGAAGAGAAACGGGTGAGTTGTTATGGACAGTTTAGTGACAGGATTATTTTGATGAGGTTAGAAACTAAGCCCATCCGCAACCACGATAGTACAAGTGTAAATGCCAACGACGCAGGAGGATGACGAAGAAATTGATAAAATATACGCCAAAATTGAGGAATTAATCAAATATGTGAAGGGGGAGGAAAATCTAATAATCATGGGTGATTGGAATGCGATAGTGGAAGAAGGAAAAGAGAGGAATACTGTAGGAAGTTTTGGTCTAGGAGAAAGATATGAGCGAGAATTAAGTGGACAGACAAAGTAAGAAGTGAACTAGTTTTGGAAATCATGGGTGAGGAACGAAGTTTGTGGAAGTAGCTTACAGAAAGAAGGTACAGACTGGTAGGTCATATTTTGAGACATGCTGGACTGGTTAATTTGCTGGTGGGGGGAACAGTCGACGGTAAGAACTGTAGAGGAAGACAGGGATTAGAATATATGAACCAATAATTGAGGAAGTGTGTTGTAAGGGGTATGTAGAGATGAAGAGGTTAGCACAAGATAGGAAGGGATGGATGATTGCATCCAACCAGTCGAAAGACTGAGGAAAAGCAAAAAAAAAAAAAAAAAGTTCCTAAAATGACATTATAATAAAGAACAACTGCGGACTTTATTAAAAAAAAAAAGTGAGGTAAAACCAAGTAAATGGTGTTTTTCACACATTCTTTGAATTCACATGGTGTAAAAAAATATTTATAGTAAAGGTTATCAGCCCTTAACAATTTTTAAGTGACAATTTATTGTTTTATCAAATATTCTAATGGCATAAAGGCCAGTCATTTAACCGTGAATTTTTCAGTGATACGATAAGAACGTTATGAAGCGAAAGATCTGTAGCGGAAGCTGTAAAAGATTTACTGAGCAAAAGGAACGTGAAATACCGAAAATTACTCTCTGCTTATTGAATTATTTATGTATGCTGCTAGAGATCAGGAAATCTGCCATTTTAACATCGTATATAATTCTCCTGTTTGAAAACAGCGTCCGTGCGGATGGGGACTGGATCTCCATCGCGAGGCTTCAGCGTTATCACTGTGCCTGTTCATGTTTTGACTTCTTGCCAATACTGAGATTGTACACAGGTGTTACGGCTATCAAAGGAATCCTCTCTGGTTGAGTGAGGCAACAACTCGCCGAAGGGAAACTTTTAACAGCTCGCCGAAGAGAGGTGGATGGGAGAAACTGCTCCATCACAAGTCTTCACCGCTTTTCCTTCACATCATCTGTCAAGTAGTTAACTGCGGAGAAGAGTATTAACATGAAAAAAAAATCATTGTCTATTTAGGAACATTAATTGGTGATTATCTCAAGATCCGTTGCACTTGCGGTCCCATCAGACCTCAGATATTTTACGCACTAAAAGAAACATATAGCATGTTTTGTGCTAGTTCAGTGCCCTTCAATTACCTCTTTTTTTTTTGGTTTGTAGGAGAACACATCATTTTGGTGTTGGTCACTGCAATTTCAAACGTCTGGCCGTTAATAGAGACCATTCCAGCATTCGTCTGAACCCTATATGGTCACAGGTAGTCATTGAAATGGCTATTATTGAGAATGTTTAACAGGAGTTGAACTAATTTCTCGCTGTCCCTGAAATACTTTTCGCTGGTGACGAAATTACTCCTATGCAAATCAAATCACTTAGTAATTTTCAATAAGTGTTGAAAAGTATCATTTCCGCAAAATTACTCTTCGTTGGATGATAAATATTTCCGAACGAATGTTAAGAAGAATCGGATATTGTGTTTAACTATACTATGTTCAGATAAAAATGTTATAGGGGAAAAAATGACGAACAAATTATTTAGTAACGTTAATGATGTTTACTTTCCGGTATTCATTCCCTTTCGTTTTGAGGAATGCATTGTATCCTCCTGCTTGTATCTTTCTACACCTGGTTGACAGTCCGTATTTATCAAATGCTACCAAACACGTTGACGTTCAGGGGGAAAAAATAATTACAATCCAACCACTTGGAATATAACGTTATTGATAAAAATTACACTTAGTAGCATCCTTGAAGTTCAGCAAGATCAAACTCCTGGGACGACATCGCAGTAACATCTGCTTGACTGTCCATATTCATAAAACATTAACGATCTCATAACAAAAAGAGAACACTTAATTACAATCTAACCAATTGGAATATAACTACAAGTATTAAGTATTACACTTACCAGTATCAGTGCAAACATATCAGAATCGTTCTTTGTGTGTAGGTGTTCATCTTCAATGTGGTCGGATAGTTTGTGAGTCCTTCCAGACACAGTTCTATTTGAACATTGCACTGCTCCACCTTTCTTTGCCACGTCTTCTCCAAGTATGCGGCCAACTGTTTCTAACATTCATGGTATATTTACATTTCCTGCAATTTTATGTGGTTTTCCAGATCGAGCTACCCTGTAACGTAGGAGGAAATGTGCTTCAGTAGCATTTTAACTGACGGTTTTATAAAATTTTTGTATATTGGAAAATGTGGCTTCATACGTATCTGTATTTTGAAAAAGTTTTTTTTTTTTTTTTTTTTTTTTTTTTTTTTTTTTTTTTTTTTTTTTTTGGAACAGATAAGATATAACGTATCTGTAATTTTTTAACGATGGAGTGGGTGACGCCGGGTTAATTTATAATTGCATCTAAAATATAGGCACATACTTTTTGTGGATGTAAAGAACCATATCTAACAAGCAACAACAACATTCATCCGAATATATTCTTGGCATTCTATTTCGTCTTTATTATCAGCCACTGCGTTTGAGCTTGAATAATATCATGATATCCGTTCAGTCTTTAGCCAGTTATCCAAGACAAACTAAAAAATAACACCAACAATTTTAAATACCTACTAACGCGGAAATCATTTTATAACAAATAAGTATTTGTAGCTACAAGTTACTATCCCTTATTCTCGTTAAAACATACTTACATTCATTAATTCAAATCTTACAGCTTAATTAAACTCGCTTTTGTCATGTTTTACAAGCCAAATCTTTTACGTCACGTTCAAGCTAAGCATCAACCTGTCGTTGTCAAATGCAAACGAACGAATGAAATGAAACAATTGAATGTTAAGCACGATACGTTAAATAAAGTAATGGGTTACTCTTATTACATTATTTGCAATATTCCAAAATAATAATTATAACTGTGAAATTATTTAGCAGCCAAAATAATTCAACGATTTTCAGTGAAAAATGTAATTGATTCACGGAATCCTGGTGACTTTTCCACGGAACCCTTCGGTTCTGCGGAACCAACTTTAGGAATCGCTGTCTTAAGGAATGCAGGAACACGTTTTTCTAGCACAGCCTGTACGTGGCCTATCAAGTTCCATTTCAATAACATACGCTCTATTACTCGCTGAAAAAAATCAACGTCGACGAAATATAAAGCATCTAACATAAAAAATCAAAATCAGGACTTCCGATAACCAGACTTGAGGTTTTAACCTAATCCCAAACAGGATAAGTCCTGCTTAAAATAAAGTTGCCATTTGATCATTCCAAAAATAGAGTTCGCACTTTTTTTTTTCTGATGATCCATTTATTTGAGTCGAATATCTTATCAGTCTTATCAACTACAAATGAACTGTTTCGATGTAACTGTATTAGAGGGCACTAACTGACGATTTTTGTCCTGTCTCAGCGAACCTTGTAAGTGTAATGCTGTGAAAATCAGGATACTGCTTATAGCTCACATCAGAAGTCTAGTATGTTTTCTATCTTAACACATTTTGTAAAAAGTCTAGTGATAGAAATGTTGACAAATTAAGTTGTGTGGTTAATGATGGTGTGTAGTAAAAAATTGTTTTTAGATAGGAGAAGTACGTGAACTCAGATACTAGTATTTTTTTGTTCATGGTCTCAGCTTAAATGACAGGCTGGCGTCAGATGTTTTTGAGATATTTATAGTCTCGCTTGTCAGTCATCAATAGCGACTGTTGTTCCCTTACTTGGCAACATACCGAGACAACCCTCGTTTTCGCCTTCCTTGTATTTTGAAGGCTGTTCTCGTTTATCATCTCCCACCGCTAGACAGTGGCGGAGACCGTGCCAATCTGATAAGGCTAGGCTCTCCCATTAGCCCTACAGATGGGACCCGGCAAATTATGCAGATCTCAGCAAAGCCTCTCCCTCAAGTCTCAACTTCATATTATGGGAACCACTATACATGTCAAAAGCTCAAATAAAATCGTTGACGCCTCCCTGCTGTCCATATGCTAATATTTTTAAACACTTCATCATTCAAATTTGTTTGACAGTTTCTAAAAATCAATACAAGTCAAACTAAATCGGTTAACGTCAACATTCAGTTCAGACATATGCAACACCGTGCGGTCAAATCCTTGATGGGACATTCAGATTAGATAGCCTATGGATTTTTAATCGTACCGGGCAAATGCCGTGATATTTCATTTTGCATGAACTGTTGGCGATTTCTTTCATTCTCCTAGGGGAGAGTCCATAAACCGCGTAGCTCTATTTTGGCCTCCTGTGAACCACCCCTCCCCCCACGTAGCCCTACGTCTCTTTTTCTTCTCCCCCCCCCCCTCCATCCACGTAGCACGTACCTTTTTTTCCTTTTTATTCCAGAAGACATTTTGTACTGTTTTCTCCTGTTAGACTATTGTAAATTACATACGGAGATAATTAACTGAGGGAAATAAATATTCACATGCTGTTGTGAAATCTGATACTCATTTTAACTGTGCAAAATGTTATGAAGGGAAAGCTACGTGGCCTGGCTCAGAAACCCCCCCTCCTCCCACGCAGCTCACCGTAGCCTTCCAGCCCCCCCCCCCCTGGATCGAGCCACGTAGTTTGTGCACGCTCCCTTGTCAATAAACCTACCCCTTCCTTCGTAACGAAGCCACCCACGAGGGTAAAACACAATTAATCCGAAGAAGAATATGCAGTTAGTTTCATAGCCTCTACTTTCCTCATCAGCGATTTATCCATCCCATAAAGAAATCGTCAAGCAGTAGTTTTCACTCAGGAAGGTATGCGCTGATGTTATCCTACGACATCAAAGGCAGAGACCTAAGCATCGTGTGTGGTTGGGCTGTGTTATTATGATATCACTGGCATCTTAATGATTCAATAGGTAGGTATAGGTGAAGTGAGCAAACATCATTATCCAACTTACCAAGAATACGTAAAATATGGCAGAAGTAATGCATAATTTTTTGGTGCTGTTTGATTTCTCAGTCAGTGTAACAACACGTGTTGCCTGGATCTCTGCCAGCGGTAATATTTTGTTTTTCTTTCTTATGGGTTTATTTATCGTTCAAGTCAAGTTCATTGGCGATTCCGAAAAAGGAACCGGAAGGAATTAGGCTTGTGATGAAACCATCTCATCAAACGGTCGTAGTGATTTTGGAAAACCACAGAAGGACGAAATCTGGATTGAGAGGTCTCACGGGGGTTTGCGATCATCAAGAGGTCACTGCACCTAGTGTAAAAACCCGCCACTCCAGCAACGGTGTCACCCCACGATAACTACCGAATATCTCCCACCACTGTGATCTACACGTGGAACGAATAAAATATCCCCGACATCTGGTGACATCAGGTGGCCAAACTGCGACTTAATACAGGGCGTTCGCCGGGAAACGCAACCCACTGTTAGCGCTACAAGGAAGAAACTGCTCCCGGCGAGCGAGCGCTCAGTTTCCGGCATTGTTCGACCGTCGGCCGCGGACTATTTCATAATAATTACGCTTCATAAACTTCATAAACTTGTGTGCTAAGCATTTAAATGTGACGAAATTCATTAGCTTACCTATAAAAGATGCTGGAAGTGTTGACCCTCTTGTGTAATGCACATTTCACATCTTCTGAACATATTTCGAGACACACGCTGCCCTAACTGACTTAATGATTTTTGGGTGACTGTTCTAGTCGAAAAGCGATATCGTCAATTTTCTCCTCTGTGAGAATACGGTTGACCAACAGTCTCTTTTTGTTAAAAAATGAACCCGTTACTCTTACTTTTTTAACCAGACGCAGAATTGTTGATTTAGCTGCAGTAAAGCGCCAGGAAATTCGCGATGAAATTTACTGCGACACTTTTTAAACGACTTCTTCTTCACATATGTATCGTAGAGAAATATTCTTTGTTGCAAACTGTAACGTACCATAATTTTACTCACACTCAAACACGGTACAGATTAATAAGAGTATGAAGCCCCAAACCAGCCAAACCGCAAAGAAACGTTTATTCACAACACTGATTAAAAAGATACTGAAGTCACAAACTATCTACAATGCAAAGAAACCGTTCTTAACAATGTAAGGGTCACTGCACTGCACTGTTGGGCCAGCGGAGGTGTTAAACAGTGCGGTGATTCACGGTGTCGTCTGGCGGAAACTGCTGGCTCCACTGACCGAGCAAGTTGCCGACGGCAACAGACTGGGAGGGTAGCGTTTTCCGGCGAACGCCCTGTACCAGTGCTGCCTGTAATTAAATCTGGGAATTTTCTATTGAACATGATCTTTGAGAGTGGAACCGGGAGGCCTAAGTTACCTCGGAGATGCAAGAGCGACGAGTTTAATTCTGTTGCAGTCTCCGATGGCTGGCTTTTCTCGCTGACTCCTGCTGAGGTCCAACATCTTGTGTGGAAATGTGGCGCTGACGACTTGCAAATCGAGCCGAATGCTGGAACGGCATTCGCAAAGCGACACCGCCAGTAATGGGATCATGGGGGCGTGACTGTAGCTGTCTTGTAAGACTGGGCTCCTGTACCTTGGGCCATCTTCGATCACCGCAGACATCAGACAAAAAGAATTACAATGGTAAAGTGTTACAACGAGCCATCTGATGGTGCATTCTATGAAGCAGACAGGAACACTTAAGCGTTTTTGAGAGGAAATATTCCTTGTTCTAACTTTGGAGATGAAAACACCACTGAGTTATTGGCATAATTTGAAAGAGTTATTTGAATTATTTTTTAATCGCATATTGTTCATTCATGGTGCCCATGTTTCAATATAATGTCACAATATTAGGATATCTATGTCTAAGACCATCACAACTTGTATTGTACATTGCTTCAAATGTCATGCTTTGGGATATTAGTTTTGAGATTGATTCTAAAGTAAATAAGTAAAAATTGTTTGCTTTCATAACGGCTAATTGCACCTTTTTTTTTTTTTTTTTTTTTTTTTTACTGCTGACGTCTCTTAACCGCGAGGTCTTTAGAGACGGGAAAGGATGGGGGCAAGGAATGGGAAGGAATTCGGCCATGGCCTTTTGAAGGAAGCATACCGGCATTTGCCTGGAGTGATCTGGGAAACCATGGAAAACCCAAATCTGGATGCCCGGACGGGGATTCGAACCGGCGTCCTCGCGAATGCGAAGCGAGTACCCTAACTGTTACACCACCACGCTCGGTGTGTGTACCTTTGGGCGTTGCTTTGTGATTTTTGTCTTCTTGTATTAACAGTAACGGTAAGTTCACTCAGATTTGTAATTGCCGGTGATACTAAATAAATGTTATATTGTGACCGTTTTCCTGTATTCCAAATATCATCTAGATTCTTACAAAATCTATATTTTCATTCATTCATAAATTCAAATTTAAAATCCCCGTTTTTAATCATCAATTTCTAAATGATAACAATAATTTATTCCCCCACAGGGAAACCCTACACTACAACATGGCACACAACTCTGGGGCTAAATAAGCCAACCAATAAAGTTGTTATTGTTACTGGCAGGTTACTGCATTTCGTCTGAATGTGTCCCGAGTTTCATCAAGCAATCTTCATGGTACATGGAAACGTAAGAAATCTGCTTTGAGAGCGGAGAAATAGGTCGGTAGTAGAAGGGCACGGACCGAGCGTGGTGAGTGAACGGTTAGCGCTCTCGCCTCGCATTCGGGAGATCACCGGTTCGAATCCCCGTCTGGGCATCCAGATTTGGGTTTTACATGGTTTCTCCAAATCATTCCAGGCGAATGCTGGGATGATTCCTTTGAGAGGACATGGCCGATTTCCTTCCCGTCCCTTGTCCCTAGTCATTTCCCGCCTATAATGACCTTGACGTTGACGAGGAGTAAAGCCATAAAAATAGCCCATTACATTAAATGAGAGATACAAATATTTGGCTCCTGAAAATTGTTTCTGGGACTCATAATTAGGTTCATAGAAACTGCAGTTACCAGCCTGGAAAAATGCTTAAGAGTACCGCGTAGTGGAAGTGCATTAAGAAAAAAGATGACGTCATCAACGAAGGATGATAGCTAACACCCCCACCATACATCTCGTTGTGAAAACTGTTACTATGCCTACCGGTAGCATTTTACAAAAGTATGAGTCAAAATAGGAATGTCGTCGAAACGTTATACGAAAGCTGCAGGTGACAAGACATCATCTTACGAAGTACCACCAGAATACGAGGAACCTGCGTGTTTCTAAGGTCTTAATGACAGCATTCTAAACTTACACTTGTTAATACCGGAATATTAGTTGCATTTAATAACTGACCACACCAGTTATAATACAGCTGATACTGCACCAGCCATATTCTAAGGTCAGTAATGTGACAAACGGAAATAGAATATTCAATTGCAAAGTCACGTAATTAGCTCAACAATATTACTTGTAATGTCACATTTACCGTCACTTTGATTAATCATTCATGGGCCTTTGGATTAAAGATTTATTCTTTTATTTAGCATTATTGACATAATGGCAAGCATGCTATTCAAATGGAGAGACGTTAAAACATTCAAAGAATTATTATTCTTATAGAAAATTATTTTAAAATCTTAAGTGAACTATAATATTGAAATTATTAAATAAACTGAAATTGTGGTTAGACTGTTGAAATTGTGATACACCATGAAATTGGAGAAGTCCTGAACTGCAATGATCTTAGCGAAACATGAGACGATTGCTCTCTCTAGGGCCATCATAGGGTGGTTGATGTAAATATATTGTTCGCCGATTGCACTGCACTTTACCGCACTGGTGTGGTGAGACGTCAGGAGATGTGGCTGCTTCGACTTCTCTGACGTAGGTCGGTCGTTGCGTTGGCTGGACCCGGTCGGCGACCAGCAGGATGGCCGGCCAAAACACAATCTTCTGGCTGTAGCCACGCGGTCACCAGATTTGCCTCTTTGCACACTCCGTACCTCTCTCCCCGACCGCTCAGCTTGAAGTGTCCGTAGACCCCCCAAATCGCTTTCCAGAAACCATTAGCCGGGTTGAATAGTGTGGAGGGTTGGGTAGCATTCCTCGCTAGTACCCTAGGGAATTCCACAAATTTACTTCGTTCACCACAGCCTACGTGACGATGCGTTGCATTTCACACTTCTATGTTACCGAAACTGTCTCTCCGTAACTTCAGGTCAACAACCAAAGGTAGCCAACCTCACACAAAGTCTTAGTAGTTATAAGTATGATATCATCATACTTATAACATCCACCGCCAGATTGATTTTTTTATTATTATTGCTCTGTGCCTCGTCGACGTCGAAGTCATTAGAGGTGGGATGGGTTTTGGACAAGGAAGGGGAAGGAACAAGGCCATGGCCTTTAGAAAGAAGCATCCCGGCATTCGCCTGGAGTGATTTGGAGAAACCACGGAAAAACTAAATCTGAATGACCGGACGGTGATTCGAATCGGCGCGGCGTCTACACGAATTGCGAGACCAGAGCGTTAACCACTCACCCACCACGCTCGGTGCCTGATTGAATGTCGTAAGAAAAGTATACACGTGGGTCAGAGATGCGTGGGGAGTCATTTTAGTGACGATAAGCGTGGCAAATGGGGAAATTCACTGTCATAAGCGACACTAACAATGATCACATTTTATGAGCCTGTGCGTGGGACAAGCATGCCGAAACGGCGAGGATGGTTCTTCTGTTGAGAGCATAAAATGGAAAGTGGTTAAAGGATGGTGACAATGTTATGGACGCGGATCGTGAGTCAATCGACACGTGTTTCCAGATGGGATGAGTCACGTTTCTTGATACACCAGGTCGATGTTCAGTACCCCAGGCGAAAGGCTGCAGGCCGGTGGGGGCGGTATTATGCTGTGGGGGATATTCACCAGGACTTTCATAGGACCTGTGCTTGTGATCGAAGGTACCATGAGATCACCTGCAAACCCTTCATACTTCATGTCTTCCACGACGATGATGGCATTTTTCAGCAGAATTGCTGTCGGCGTCATAAGCCCAAAATCGTGGTACAGTGTTTGAGGAGCATGGTTGTAAACTCACGTTGACGTCTTGGCCACCAATTTCTCCTGATTTCTGCTCCATAGAACAAATCTACCACGCTATCAGACACCGGCTCAAATTTTTGGGCATTGCGTGACCTGTGCGTAGACATTTTGTGCACCTTTTTCGCATGACGTAATGAAAGTTATCGATGCAGGTTCACAAGTTGATATAATTTTCATGGATTTTCAGAACGAGATTTTGACTGTACCACACAACCGACTTTTAGCGAAGATTCGGGTATACGGGTACATCGGTTCAAATTTGTGAATGAATTCGAGATTTTCTAACTGGAGGGTCGCAGTATGCCGTTGTTGAAAGAAAAGCTCTTCTAATCTAAATTTTTCTTCGGGCGTTCTTCATGGGAGTGTAATAGAACCTCTTCTTTTCCTAATTTTTATAAACGTTCTCGGAGACAAAGTTAATAGTAGGTTGTAATTGTTTGCCGATGATGCAGTTATCTATAGGGAAGTAAGGTGCTCTGACGATTGGTTAGAAAGTCGGTGCGATCTGGATGTTATTTCGGAATGGTGCCATAGTTGGCAACTTACACTTATCTATAAATAGTTCAGGGCAATGCAAATAACAAAAAAGAATCAGTTTGTTTACGAGTACAATGTAAACAATTCAGTTGTTGACACGTTTGATTCGCTGAAGTATTTTGTTGGCGAATATGAGAATTTCTTTGATTTATGAGTGCAGTGTAATACGTTTTCCGCCAACCTGTCTGGGTCGCAATGACAGGCGGGATATGATCAGAGAAATAAGATGCCGTACTGATGTTTTTATGTATTCTTTCCTCTATTCGGAATTGGAATCACACAGAATTAGGATTGGTGCTTAGCACCCTCTTCGACAAACAATATTTGTTAATTGCAGAGTATGGATGTAGATGTAGATTCCTCCGTAAACCTACCAATGACTTTTTGAGTCTATATCTCGCCGAATCGCTGGTATATTGCGTTCTCAAGGTTGATCAACACACTATTTAGGTTCACATGATATTTTGGCTCATCAGTATGTGTTCATGTTGTCCAACAACCTATAAGCAATTTAATTGAACTTACTATCATATAAGTTGAAAGAATTTACAAATATTACTAGTTGGATGGGACAAATAAATTTTAAGATTCATTTATATAAATGTATGTGTGTTTGGGCCAACTACGACTACGTTAAGCCTTTGTTTGGCTTTAATTTTCTTGTGGATGTGTACACATCAGTGTTACAACTAAGGATGTCAGCCCTACAATGGTCCTACAGTTTAATGTTGAATCCGAACCATGGAAGCTTGCTGGCGTACTTCACATTACACAGTAGGCCATGCCAGAGGTGAAGGTCGGATTAAGAGCTATATAAAAATACCCGCCATGACAGGGATTCGAACCAGGAACGTTGCGGCCTCCAGTCAGATGGATTAACCGCGTAGGTTAATTTATATTAATTAAATAATTTTGTAGATCTGTTACACAGAAGTACGATATAACCGCCGTTTATAATCTCTACATGAAATTTTATATCCTATTATATAATAAGATCAATCCAGAAGCAACATTGAACGTTGTGAAATAACAGTACAGATATCACATCACGGACAGTGCCATCTCAGTGTCAACTCTAAAGAAAATATGCAGCACATATTAAATTCATTCACAGAAGGAACTCCCCAGCAATAAAATAAGTCTGAGATTGGCAGGATACTAGTCTTGCCGTTGTTGTAAAAGCTTTTTATGAAATGAAAACTTCTATAGTCCCGTTAGGCGATGTTTGGACTGGGGTAAATCTGTGAGTTCGCAACTTCCAGTCACCGACGTGTTACGCGTGTGACATGCACGTTGGAAGCCTTTAGGATGGGTAAAATCTTATGAATTCGCATCGCAAACATGCTAATGTTAACGGTATATCTGTAGCTTTAAGTATGACGTGTTGCGCTTGGACAGCAGCGAATGTATAGATTATACTTGCATCCAAGATATATATATATGTCGAATCTATTCGGGAAAGATCAGGCATAGGGCGTTTTGAATGGAGTACCGGGTTAGAGGCAGATGGCTCGTCAGCGAAGGTAGGCTGTGGATATCCCTCGGACAGTGGAGAGTAACTATGAGAACACAGCGGATACAAGGATCCGGTTTATTAGACTCAGTCTCACAATACACAATGACAGATAGTGGAGTGATGTCGCCTTGGCGCTCAGGCAGGAAGAGACATCCGTATACTATGCGCTGCCTTTAAGTAGCCCCTCGTAGATGTCACTGTGGTGCTGCTTGCTGCGTCTGTGGCGCCCTCTAGCTGCTAGCCCCATACTCTAGATCCGACATATATATATACAATTTTTTTTTTGCCAATGATCTTCATGAAAACACACAGTTTTATCCGACTTCGATGGAACTTTGTATACGTATACTTTACAACAAATAGAAAAATATTGTATTAGTGGGGGTAAAGCGAGCTGGGAAATTTACCGTTATTCGACGACCCAGTTTTCCAATGCCGGCCGCCAGGTGACACCACCTGCTCGGATCACATGGCTCGTGCCCAGGCCCCGGCGCACCGCCAGGTGGCCTCAATTTGCACGCGTATTCCGCGCGCTATTTCGGGTTGTACCGCTGCTCGTTAAGCGGCACACGCCATCTTATTTTCAGCGCACCCTTAGGGAGGTCACAGACCGACGGTATTTCTGACCCGACGGACACCGCTATGCGCCGTCTACCAAGAATATTATTAGGGAATGCGGCTGCTTGTTTGTGCTATTTCACACAGCTGTGTGTGTATGTGTGTGAGTGTGTGTGTGTGTGTGTGTGTGTGTGTGTGTGTGTGTGCCTCTCTCTGTTTGTATGTATGCGTAAATATGGTGATACCTTCCTTTAACTCGTCTGTCTGTATGTATGATGTGCTGTTCCTCCACTTATGTTTGGTATGCGTGTGTGGTGACATGGATTTGTGGGTGAGACCTAGTATGAATATGTGAGTAATAATATCTGACAGATAGCCGAATTCTCATGGTACCTGGGGCAAATGTTACTGAATGTGTTACACAAAGGGTAGTGGTGTGGGAGAAACGTGGCGGTGATCTATTTGTTGATGGTACATGTAATCATTTGGGTGCGATTAACACTACATAGGGGGTAAACACTGAGGTGTATGGTGCCATATTTGCACATCCTCTAACTCGTCTGCCTGCTGATATGTTTTTCAGCCAGTCATGGGAGCAAGATAGTACTGCACCACTGTTTTGTGTCCCTGATTGGTGCCGGTAGTTGTGCTGAACTCGCCATAGCCATCGACATGTGTTAGTTCTGTCGAACACGCTGTATGCATGGACAAGTTTGTGTGTGTCTTCTTCCTCTGAGGATTTGTGCCTGAAATATAAGGTTATAGAAGCCAACATGACGTCGAGATTTCACCACTGTTTCCACAAGGAGCAGGCACTCATCCAATTTCACTTTGCTACCGTTTGTGTTGGGATACGAACTTTCTTTCTCACGTTGTTCATTATATGTTTTTTTGGAACATAAATAGTGACGAGGGGACGAACCAGAGAAACGAAAGACTTGGGTTACAAGCCCACAGTCAAACTACTGCTTGCATATAGTGCTGTAATATGGAGTCCACATTGTTTGGACATCAAATGCAAGGTGAAAGGGAGGGCAGATAGATCTGTTGGTGTAACACATTCAACAACTGACATAATAAAGGAGCTTGGCTGGATGTCACTGTAAGATATGAAGGGTGTTGGGGGCTGTATATGGGGTATAATGAGGTTACAAAGGATATTGCTGGAAGAATTCTGAGTGGTGTTTGGAGCCTAAGTTGACCATGACCACAAGCTGGCACTAGACGTTAGGTGATGAGACCTGTATGTATTAAATATGCAAACACCAACTTTCATATACGAATGACCTAACAATTTACGACAGTCCAAGTGCGGACGTTATATTCGACGTAATCGAGCTAATGTCTGCACCTGTGTTGACATTTTAGATGCTTGTCAGTGTATGGGGATTCCTATGATAATGTTGATGACCATGTTAGCTAACAGGGGTATTATAACTATATTGTGTGCGCTCGTTAGTTGAACGAAGCATGCAATTACAAAAAAATGTCATACTTGATCCTGAATCCGAAGGTTGGAGTTAGATGGGGGGGGGGGGGGACGTTGCAACCCAATGTAGAACTCTCCTGGGTCCCGAATGACTGAAAAAAGTGGATCAGAATTGACATAATACTGCAAGAAACTTACACAGACAAGCAGCTGCTGTATAAAGGGAAATTACCTTGATATAAAATGGCAACACCATCCAAAATATGGCATTGCAGCCTGTGTTGAGAATGGCTCTTGAATCTATTCATGCCTTTGTGGTACTTAGGGCACATGTTACTGAATGGCTGAGAGGATTGTTATGTTGAAAATATGAGATGATGCTGATGTGAACAATTTGGTAACTAGGGCACATGTTACTGAATGGCTGAGAGGATTGTTATGTTGAAAATATGAGATGATGCTGATGTGAACAATTTGGTAACTGGGGCACATGCTTCTAAATGGCAAAGAGGATTGAGATGTGTTGAATTTTTAAATTAGGCGTTTGTCACAGCTCTTCCTCGTCTACTGTGTATTGCTGTCGTTACACATGAGAAATTTCAAGGACCATCCAAAATTCTAGAATTTCCAGCAAGCGAGACACGCAGATAGAGGTTACAGCTATAAGCTGAAGACACCTGGCGGCCGCCACTGCCAACACCCCACCATCTGTGACGTCAAATAACGAAGTTCCGCTTGGGTGTTCTGGCATATAAACCCCCCAACCAGGCTGGAATCAATCTCCAGTCATACCTCGTCAAGTAATATTGTTCTCGTCAGTGTATCAGCTGAACGCTGGTGATTCAAAACGTTTGACGATAGGTTTGTCGTCTAAACACGAATTTGAAAGTATTTTAGTGCTCGAAAAAGTTGAGGCACAACAAAGTTACACTAACATATGATGAATGGATCGAGGTGATCCAAGTAATGGAAGTGGTGTCCGCCTTATTCAACACTGCATGCACTCATATCGAAGCTCCACTTGGTGGTGAGCACATCGTCTCCTGCCGAACGGTTGTCGGGGTAAAAAAAGTATGTTTTTACCGAAATACTGGTCCTACCAGCAGGGTCTTCTTAGGCGATTCATCTTGGAGGAACCTCATCAGCACGCAGCCAGCAGTGACCACCGTCAATAAGAAGATACTATACAGAGTTTGTGGACATTTTAGCTGCGTGACTATCATATGGCTACAGTGCAAACATTTATTAAAATGCATATTAATACTCGTAACGTTCGTGTAGCTCAATGGACACCCAGTTCATCATTGGTCAATACGCTTCTATGACAAGAACTTATTGTGTATCTCATGAGGTTAATAATATAGTAATTAAAAATTTGGGTGTTGATGGTATTATTTGTATGTGAGAAGTATAAATAAAATATACTGTATTTAATTAAATTTTGTTTCATTTCACCCACCACACATTGGAAAATAAATATATTATATCATATTGTTGTTTTGTAAGTTCATGTTTTTGTATGATTTAACTCTTTGGGCTTACAGGGCAGTCTTGCCATCATTATAGACCAATCAGAGGATATCAGTTACCCTTGTGTGCACCATAGAGCTCAGTGTTAATAATTAAAAGTGATAACAGTCTGCTAGATAGTTATTTTAGAAGATAATTTTATGGTAATTAAACAATAAATGAATTATGTCCTTATCGTGACTGAAGTATTGAGTATCAAACCATCAATTACATACTTTAAATCAGTTTGCTTTGCTCACAGACATTTGTAATGTGACTGCATATTATTCTCTCCTTTGATGTGTCAACAACCAATCGGTCTGACATTTTTGCACTTCAATTTGTGGCCCGGCACCACAGGTATCTCCTGACGACCGAGAAGTAGTATCTACCGGAAAAAATACCTGTTGAGATCACTGATAGTTTTATGTAGTGGTGGTAAATGCATGCTCTCCGAGACCGATATATAGCCTTTACCCCTGCTCAATCTGCTTTTTAGCTCTCTTTCGTCTAGAAACTTCATATAGTTAAAGTATGTGTCACGTTCCAGAACTCGAAAAGTGGTTGTTTTTTTCATACCTTTGTCTGTGAATAAATTTTTAAATTTGATGTTTGTCGCGGTTATCGTTAACTTCCTCGTCTACCGTGTATTATGACTGGCATATTGCTGTCGTTAGACATGAGAAATTTCAACGACCATCCAAAATTCTAGTATTTCTTGCATATCAGGCTTTTTTTGGGCTTTGTGCCTTGTCGATGCCATCGTCATTAGAGGTGAGAAAGGATGTAGGGCAAGGAACGGTGAGGAATTCTGCCATGGTTTTTTCTAGGTGCATTCACCTGAAGTGATTTCAGGAAACCATGGAAATTAGAAACCAGGGTGGCCGGACGGGAATTGGAACCCACGTCCTCCCGAAATGTCACAAACCACGCTCGGTGCTGACTTCTGTTAGGATTGTTAATAAAAATACATATATACAGTAAAAAAATTAGGTCCATATGAGTAAGTAGTCAATAGAATTGTGTGATTACCATTCTGATATTAATATGGTTCTTTATTTCAACGTGTTATTGGGGATTAGAATGCACAGAGTTAGTTTTGGTGCAAGTCACCCTTTTTTAATTTCGACTATGTGAACTGCAGAGTAGAGATGTGAATAAGAGCTACGCCATGACGTTCCATGGTTCCTATTCCATAGTAATGGCATTATCACACTTTAAAAAAAGTTACTGCTTTGAAACGGCTGTATCTTACTTTTTATTCAATTACAATAATTGCAAATCCCGTGGTGAGCAGGAATTTTTAGTATTTGTGTTTGATTATATGAGCTACGCCAGTACGTTCTGTGGTTCTGATTCCACGTTAAACTGTAGGCCCATGAGTCAAGAATTTTTTCCATTGTGTCTCTGACACAATAGCTTGCTACAGTAGATCTCCTCCGGGAAGACTATATTAGATTTTTATTTCTTTAGGCGGGTTAGGTGATTTTTAGATCGGTAAAATGTTTGAGTTCGTGATACCGATAGGCTAATGTTAGCCGTATATTTGCTGCGGTCTGGAGGATCAGTGGTTAAGATGTCTGATTGAGGAACGGAAGGTCCTCGTTTCGAATCTCTGTCACGGCGGGGATTTTCGTAGACCCTTCACCCCTGGCACAGCTTGCTGTGTAATGAGAAGTACGCCTGAACGCTTACGTGGTTCGGATTCCACGGTAAACTGTAGGTCCCCTGTACCTGTCAGCACTACTGGCTAAAGCTAAGCGACTAATACAGGAGAGGAATAGTTAGCCAACAAAAAACCTGTTATTATTATATCTGTAGTTATAAGTAAGACGTGTTGCGTGTATGATATTCACAGTTTTAAGTTTTCACTTCTGTCGGCAGTGCCTAAAACTGCCAATTGGGTTTTCTTAGGAATTTTGTTTCAAAATTGTGTACTGAACCAACATATTCTCTCATCGTTCATTCTTACTCAACGTCACGAACTCCCTATTCCAAGGCGCCATGTTCGTTCTCTTGCCTGGGATATTAGGTTGCTCACAGCCGTGAAGGGATATAAGGTGCCTCCGGCGCAAAATAGCTTCGTCTACCTCCTTTTTCCCAGGTAGTCCAATATCAACGCTCACCCTTACGACAACAGTGGATGTCCTTGTTAATGGTGACTGAAAAACTTATTCCAGGATTATGCAGTAGTAGATGTTCCCAGGAATGTCATCTATATGCTTTTAAAAATCTTGCATTTAATAAGTTTTGTACGTATCTGCTTACGAACTAATTACCGTGTTAACAGGGTCACGTAATCATTCATCTGGTGGGATTAACGTCTTAATGTAATTGACAAATATGTGCTAATAATAAATTCTTTATAATAAGAAAAGTGTAAAGTAAATACTATTTTGGGATATGCTTTACAATATTCACATAGAGAATGAACTTGACAACAACTGTGTATATACAATATAGTAAAATTGTGGAAATGCTATGTCTATAAATTAAATTTATTTCAAAAGGAGTAATTGAAATGTACACTACTGCTCATACAGATGCCAAAACCGTTAGATTTAGAATTTTCTGTCTGCATGTTCACGCATCATGGAGAAACTAAAGGACGGATTTTAAGGATATTACGCCTAGTGATAGTTTATGTTTTCAGTTAACATAACTTTCTATCAGGTGTTGCGAGCGGCTACGGGGAGTAGTGCAGGGCGGAGTCCATTGTCTAATCTATGTCTATAATTCATAACAAAATTGTAGAAATGTTATGTTTGTACATGATGATTCCGATTATTATCATATTTCTTCTATGACACTACGATCAAAACCGCATTTATTTTGTTATTTATATATGTGTGTGCACGCATCTAGCAAATATCAACCATTTCAATGAAACCCTACCTAACGATCACTTATACCACGTTAGTGTGAGCTTACGTTATGTTTCCAAGTAACAACGACACGCTGATAAAAAGAAAAGGATCCTGTAATTTATTGTTCAGTAGTCGACTTTGCAATCATTCTTTCAGTGGAAATGTTTTCCCAGGTTTGCTCCATACACGCGGTGAGCTTGTGTTTAAATCGTACAATCTATAGCATTTCATCTTTGCGTTTCAATGAGGGATTTCTGTGTCAGAGTTTATATACATACAAATGAAACACACTATTCGCACATACGCCGGGTAACACCATTTGAAATATTGTTTGCAGAGAAGTTATTTGAACAATACTGAAATACGCCTGACGGTCAGCAATGACTATAAAGTTTCCTGATTCATTGGCAGTTACAAGGAGCGTTATAAACAAAATAATGGTCACTAATATTTATAAAACATTTGCATACAGCCTTTCAGTTGAGTAGGAGAGTAGGAGATATGAGAAACAAGAAACAATGGAGTTGCCCTTCTACTTTTACCTAACCATCCAACATTGCTTTACTAGTTTAATTAACAGCACAAATCTCGAAATTTTGTGAACAGGTATTACAAAATATGTGGCTAAGCTGAAAAAAAAAAAAAAAAGAAAGTTGGAGACCATGTGAAATATGTGAACTTAGAAGCAGAACACAGTACACTTTTTTTAATTTCGTTAGTTAAGCAAAACATCTAACTTCAGAGTTTTAATTCATAACTTCACTTTTGTATATATCATCTGTGCAAAGCCTTATGTTTGTGTCAAAGTAACAAACAACGCAAGACAAACACAACACTTAATTAAAACCAATTATTTCCCGGGCAGAAGATGAATTCGAGAAGCTATGACACTAACTCCTAAACTATCTGGGCGGCCTTGCACAAAGGATTTTAATTAAAATTAACAGAACTTTAAAGAGAATAGAAGTATTTCTAGAAAAATGTTTACGTGTTCTTTGTTACCTACGTGAGTATTATTCATCAAACTAGTAACGTATACTTTAAATGTAAAGCAACACTCTCAACCATGAACGAAGTGTTCAATTCTGTAATTGTATTGGCTACTGAAGTCGGATACTTTAGAATCAACGTTTGCCAATCTTTTAATTATCCATTTATTGTAAGAACAATCCATTTATTGTTTTACAAGTAGTGGTCTCTACATCCTCTGTAATGCTGTTACATTTACTCACGATATTTCCTCCATTAACTGTTCACTTTATCAGCAACTGAAATTGCATATGCTAGGACCAAAACAGCAAAGCTTTTACTGCTACTATAAAACTAGGCACCTCATGCGAAGCATTTGGTGTTTTATTGTGGTTGCTGTGATTTATACAACCCATAAAGTGAAGTATTATGCTATGATACACTTACACCAGCGAACGTAGACCATGCAAGAAGGGCAATTAATAGCAACTTTGTCTGCTGTCACGCACTGAAGGCTAGAAGGGAAGGTTAACCGGATGGTGGCAAATGGCGAACATTTATAAGATACAATAAATTGAAATTATTGTTTATAATTCTTGATAACAATCATGACGTGCAGGTAAATGAGGTTTTCGTATAGACGACTTAACGTAGTCATTTACGATTGTGATGTTGCACGCGGAGTATAAGAATGTTACTAAGCATTAGGATCCTTAATTACAAAATAAAAAAAAGCAATCGAATTGGCTAAAAACTTCATGTTTTTTATTTGAAATTTGGTGCATCGGTTTTACATAACTTATAAAATATTCTAAACTAGTTTGTATTGTGCCACCATTCCCAATACTTCATCACAAACAGGATTCATACAGATTGTAATGACCGGTCTCTGTCATCGCTGATTTGGCCGCTTCTTGATATATTTATAAGATATTTCAGTGTTCTGAGACAGTAGAAGGCGGCGAAATTCCTGGCTGGCGCTGAGTTGGCGTCCAGTGGCTATTTTCCTTTGTTTGTCTGATGCAGATTTAACCGCCCCCCCCGGAACATTGACCAGGGTAGTCGGTGACAGGCTCCATGGACGACACTTGTGGGTGGATCCCAGGAAGATACGCACACGGGTATGTGTGTGTGTTGTGTGTAGGTTTCGAAACGCGCAGGCCGCGTTTTGTCACATCTTTTCTGTCGTGGTAATTTCTTCTGGTGCCTCCTGGAACGGCCACAGCCAGAAGTGGGAAGCCATGTTGTGAATTTTTTAAGTTTTGGTTCGTGAAGAAAACAGAAGGTCAAGAGGAGACAGGTGCAGCTTGCGTTTAACCTGAAGCAACCATCTCTACGAAACTGTTACGTGACTATTATTTATCTGAGCATTTTAACCCAGTTTTTAAGCTCTGTTAATGATTTTAGGGTTCGGATCTTTAGGAAAAGTCATATTTTTATACTGCCTTCTTTTTGAGCTGAAATAATGAAATAAACACTGATTCAACGGTTCTGATTGTATTTAAATGTATTTTATGTAGCCTACAAATGCATATTCTGGCCATTTTCCTAATTCTGGTCATATTTCAACAATTTTTATGGTCATATATTGAGGAAAAATCTGGTGATTTTTGATAGTAGTTATAGATGAAAAGAAATTAAGATAATTATTCAAAGAAATATAATTCTGTTATACATTGGAGAAAGAAACGAAACTAATTGTCACCAGATTGTTCAGAATTCACCAGTCAAGAATTAAAGTTATAAATTATTGTCACTCTCTAAACGTTAATGTTCCGCCCGCTCTTTAAATTCGACTATGCAGCAGCAGCATGCCTGTGTCGAGCCGCGTCAATCAATGTCTCACTTGCGACGGAATCGCAATGCAGTGACCCACCGATGAGTTGAGAGGAATCAATTGTCTTCCTATGATTCAGTACAGCGAAACTGCTGCTTAACGGGAAACACGTCCCTACCAAGGTCAGGTATTCCCCACATACCAGACTCTCCGCATCGAAACAAGCACAAAGCCTTCAGCCACTCACGCACTGTCACCAATGTTTTGAAAATAATCCTGGACCAGTGTTAAATCTGCAGTGAATCAGCGAGTACCGCCATGCCGAGAACAAAACTTTCGGAAATTACAAAGTTACGGAGTTACGTAAAGGAATTTGGAGAGGAGTATTTTAGCACAGATGAAAGAGTTCTTTTCTGTAAATTATGTGAAACTAAAGTGAATGCAACAAAGCGATTTCATGTGCAGCAGCACTGCAATACATCAAGACACAAGAATAACGTAATACGACATTCAACTCGACAAAGCAAACAGCGACTTTTCTTGGATACATCTACAGCTTTGTCGTCTTCCAAATTGTCAATTTTTTCTAAAGAACTCTGTGAAATGATGGTATCAGCCAACATCCCAATTAATAATGATAAGAATGAGCATTTCATAACGTTCTTGGAGAAATACACAACACAGACGATTCCAATCGAATCAACATTGAGGAAGAACTATTTACCGTCTTGTTACGAAAATGCATTGCTGACATTCAGAACTAAGATAGGCACCAATAAGATCTGGGTATCAATAGATGAAAGTACTGATGCTTGTGGGAGATACGTTGTAAATGTTATCGTTGGAACCCTACTTTCTGACAGACCGGGTGATATATTTTTACTGGTCTGTGAAGCTTTTGAATCAGTAAACCACTCAACAATTGCTGTCCGTTTCGACAATGCCATGAAACTGTTATGGAGCGGTGAAGTTAAGCGAGAACATGTATTACTATTTGTAACAGACGCTGCGCCGTACATGGTGAAGGCTGGGAAATGTCTGAAGATGTTGTATCCTTCAATGGTGCATTTAACTTGTCTCGCTCATGGGTTACATATAGTTACCCAGGAAGTAAGACTAAATTTCCCTGATGTTGATAGGTTAATATCAAATGTAAAAAAGATTTTTGTTAAAGCTCCAATGAGAATTGGCAAAAAATAAAGAAGACGCACCTTCCGTCCCTCTTCCACCACAACCAGTACTTACTCGTTGGGGCACATGGCTCGTTGCAGTTAGCTATTACAGTGAATATTATGTAAACATTAAGAAAATAGTTTCTAATTTTGATAGCAGTGAGGCATCTTCCATAAAAATTGTCCAAGAACTCTTTTCCAGTAATTTGTTCAGAAATTTGGCGTACATAAATTCAAGTTTTTCAGGCATCACAACTGCGATTTCGCGTCTTGAAGAAATTGGTCTATAACTGAATGAAAGTTTGGCGGTCGTTAAAAGTGCGGAAACCGAAATAGGCCAAGCAGGAGGCAGTGTGGCTAGTTTGCTGAAAAACAAATTTGATAAAGTGTTGTGTGGGAATAAGGGACATAAAACAATTTGTAAAATTAGTGAAATTTTACATGGTGGCGAATCTGTTTTGACTGAAGACGACCCACAATTAAATTGCAGTGACCTGACTCTGTTTAAGAACGCTCCCGTCACATCTTGCGATGTCGAACGAAGCTTCTCACACTACAAGACTGTTTTAAGTGACAACCGGAGAAAATTCCTCTTCGAGAACTTGAAGATGCATAAGGTGATACACTGCAATGCTGGCATCAAACAAGAATAAAAAATGGTATGTACACTAATTCTCAACAAATTTATAGTAAATTTTCATTTTCAAAAGTAAAATTCTAGTAATCCATTCTTTTACAGCAATAAGAAAATAACTTTCAAAAAAAATTAATTTCCCAATCGTACAGTGAGTGCATAGAAGCAAATTATGTTGTCTACATGAAAGCGACACAGCTACACAAAATAAATTATGTGCATTTGAGCATTTTTAAGGTATAAAAAATTTAATGTTTGGTCATATTTTGTCTATTTTAGGTCATATTTACTTATTTTTAAAGTCATACTTGCCTGCATATTTCTTGATTTTTTGGTCATAAAGATCCGAACCCATTGATTATCAAACTGGTACACAGTAAAAGAAGTATTCTTTCATTCTGACACTACCCGGGAATGTTTCAAAGCATTGGTAAAAATTCGATCATTAGCAGAGTTACTTTTTGTTGTAATGATGAAAATAAGATTTTTCATATTTTTTTTCTTTTTTTTATATCCCTTAACATGTATTTTTTTTTAAATCATGTATTTCTATAAATTGATTTTTAATTTCATTAATTTTTTTGTAACATTGTTTAAACTCAATTTACCCTTTTCCATGCGATATAATTTATAATTCATTTAAAAAACAAACATAGAATATCATGCTGAGGAGAATGTAAATGTCTATGGAAATTTTCACTAATAATAATTCATAAAGAACCAATACATTTCTGGATACCTATTGAAGCAAACTCTGATAATCAAACCAAATGCTGGAAAAGCAATTTTTTAAAAAATTCCGTTAATATGGCTTCACTATATGTTATATTTTCCCCAAAATTAGGATAATTACACTTTAAATAAGGAAAACAAAATATCTTATAAAGATTTTTCTGCGATAGAACTCGCAGATCAACATGAATGGGCCTGATCCATTACTCTAAAACTAATCACCTGAGATGTCAGTAAAACAGACTGGTAACTTTATCCACAACTTGGATGGAAATAACAGGTATCCTAAACTTCCATAAGCAGACATGATTTTACAAATGAAGGGAAGATCTGTACGCCATTGTAGTGATCGAGCTCGATCTTCTCAAGTCAGTATACAGGGCGGGCGAGACTTATATAGTTGCAATGGAGGGATATGACTGGGATCAGTAATAGAGCTGTAAAAGTAACGATGTATTCGTCGTGTAGACGGCAGTTTGATTCGATAAACGTAAGAACACGGCATATCATGCGTCATGCGGGTGCTGGAACGGTTCGACCAGCGATTGAATGAGCAGATGTTTGTTTTGAAATTAGTTGATTTAAGTGTGCTGCGATTGTGATATTAGGTACTATTTTGTAGTGTGTAATATTCAGTGCAGTAAATCAAATGTATGAACAATTTACCTAAATTTACTTTACTCAATGAACAATTTACTTGAACTTTACAAAGTACTAATGAAGTCATTCATGCGATGCTTCATGCTAGTGCTGAATTGTATCAGAAGTAAAGTGACATAGCAATAAATAAGTTTTAAAATCGAAAAAGAAAATCATTAATCAGAAACGCATTTGAGTGGGGAAATTAGCCACATGTGCATGTGCTCTATCCCAGTTAAAAAACGTATTTTTAATGTGAACCAAAGAAGGAAATTTGTACATCGTTCGTCGTATACATACGCGCGTATTGGTGGGAATTTTGATTTGAATTCGTGTCGTTCCAAATAATAATGTTTGTGTACAAACACATTGTGCGAACATTATTTAATGTAATTAATATTATTTATTGTTAAGTTTTGATGTTTTTAATGAGGTAACTAATGTTGACAACTTAAAGACTAATTTTGTAGTTTTTATTTTGTTTAACATTAAAATTTACAATTACTAATTTGTGAATAATTTGAGATAGTCACTGTTTTTTCATTTATCGTTCATTAGTGAGGTTTATTGATTTCAAACATTTATGAAATTTGTTAATTTTAAGATTTGATACCTTCTATTTTAGTTTCTAGTGTAATTTACAATTTAAAAGAGTTGTCTAATAGTTTGTGATATACATCTCTGCACTTGTTATGTTCTAATAATATTTAATTAAATTGCAATATATATATATATATATATATATATTCATTGGGGTCATCTAGCCTTTGTGCATTTGGCAGCGAGTTTCTTCCTTTTTTGGGCCCAGAACTCCTTCATTCGTTTTGAGTGTGCCTGTTTGCGTTCCTCTGTCCAGAGTGTACCGCGTCTTCTTTTGGCGTGTTCGTCTCGGCTTGTCCCATTTGTCATTAATTTCTTCCGAGAAAGATCTCTGTTAAAAGCATTTCCTGGTTCTAGTCCCATCAAATGAAAACATAAAGCCAAAGATGCATGATAGGAAAATTCTATAGAATATTACATTACAATATATATTATTCTTTTCTCATTATATGAGATTCTGCACATCGTCTCTTAGCAAACAACAATGTGAGTTTTTTTTCTGACGATCTTGCAATAAATATAACAATGAGCTAAATGATGTTATTACCTAAGCGATGAATTTGCAAGTTTAAACTTGCATGTAAAGTGCATTCTTCACGGTCCAACTTGCAGGACATCCGTGTAGAACTACAATAGGATGCGCTCACCCATTCACGCTAGTAAAAGGAGTCCAACAAAATGTTCCAAGCAATCCTTTCCATTCGTACTTTCTCGCGGCAAACCATATGTCCTTATCGCACACTCACAGAAATAGACGTTACTTCGGAAAAATGTAGAATTTGGCATAAAAAATATACCGTAACAAGATGACTAGATGGGTCATCTCGTACAATTTAAATTAATTATTGTTTAATTTAACAAACATAAGAAATAAATAGATATTCTTTTTCGATCTGGAGACAGAAATCCGCGTCTAGCTAAGAGTTGTGTTAGCGTGAGTGACAATCTGAATTAAGCCGGAAGTGTCCGGTAGGCCGAGACAAAGTGAGGGATTATCTCTTGCCCAGCAAGTGAAAATCCCGGAGAGAAAGGGTGGCCACTGGAATTTTTGCAGAAAGAATTCTTGAATGGGCCGTTTGCTCGGTGCATCGTTGGAAAATTATTCCTACACATCCTCCCGAGCAATCCCGAAAGAACCCGAAGACTCTTGGCAAAGCGAAGCCAACCCGATGTGTTTATTTCCACACGTGGTTGGAAATTTTGCAAATTTGTGTTTCCATGATACTCTCCGAGGAGAAGGAAGGAGACGGGCTCTGAGAGGCAAGAAGTCGTCACTTCGTCCAAAACGATCGCCCTTGCTACTGCTTGCCAGAGGAGTGCGGATGATTTCGTTCTGGAGGCTTCGATGACTGAGCGCCAAGTCCGATCGATGTTGTCACTTGTGCTGGTTGACGTGACAAGTGCCTGGACAGGGGCGCTGTTTGAGAGACGATAGCGCTCTTGTTGCGACGCTTCGTGCAGCCAGACAGACACGGTAATTATACCTCCAGAAACAGTGTGTACTCAGACGAATCATTGAGACAGCCCTTTAACGGTCTAATGAGTAAGAGTTCTTATGCCGCCGGACATAAATTTCTGAACTAGTTGTGTCTAAAAGCCGAGTGCTTATTGTTTTCTTTTTCCAGTTTGAATTGAAAGACTGACTTCCATGTTTGAAAACTATCAATAACTATTACTTGTGGGAACAAATAAATTCCCTGGTGCCCTGTACAATTCAGTCAAATCTTATGTTAACTTGTTTTCATTGTAATACAATAATCGTTCACAATGTGCATAAGAGAGTTTTTTGCTTCAGTTGCATCTGAAGTTTTTAAATCTTTGTAAAGTTCATGTATATGTATTACAATTTCTTAGCTTCAATTAACGATAATTGTTTGTTTGCTATTTTGCATCTGTAAGACTAGGTATTGCATTGAACTTTATTTTGCACAAACCGATGTTTAAGAGTGACGGTAAATATACCTCTGTCTGTAAGCATTCACGAGTACCACATAAACCATAATTTTAGGATCTTTTCAAATACTAATAACAGAATTAATGGTTTCACCTCAGTTTCCTGAAATTAATATATGTGCTTTGCATATGGTAGTGGAAGGTGGCGATTTAAATTATGCAAGGTATTAGCAATTAATCTGTCCGACCAACCAATCCGATACAATACTTATTTTAATTTTAAGTCTGTTTTTGAAAAAATATTAAAATATAAATAATTATAAATTTATTTTCCCACTTCCGCATTCGCGGATGTCAAGCATTGAACATCCGCATACGCAAAGATGACTTCCGTTACAACCCTAGTACATTCCCTCATCACTCTCTCCAACAAGAGAAGGGTTTGAAACATTTTCCTACTACTTGTCCAATGTGTTCTGTCCATTTGAGCTTGCTATCAAATGTTATGCTAAGGTATTTACATTTCAAGCCAATAACCAGAAATTCTTTCCACACCGTATAATTTAATAAACCTTTAGCTTTTCATCTGTGTACCTAATAAGCTGACTTTTCTTTGTGTTTTTCTTCATCTCAACTTGACCTACCCAGCTCGATACGTACACTGTCCAAAACATCCTGCAGCTGTTCACAGTCTTGTTCAGTTTGGATACCATTATGTAGCATTATGTCATCTGCAAACAACCTAATTTCTGATAATAATACTTCAATACGATCATCCATTAAAACAATGAATAGCAGTGGTCACAATACGCTATCCTGTGGCACTTTAATTTTACAAACATTTTTGTTTCTACCTGTTACGAATTCTTCTACCGAGAAAATTACTTTTTCATTAACTCCAATAGATTAATTCTTATTTAGGACTATTTTATGGATCACTCTGTGAGAAGCCTTTGAAAGATATGGTGCTACATTGTCAGTTAGGTCTCAGTTGTCCATATCATTCGAAATATCTTGCACATATCCAACTAACTGAGACATCTATTCTTGCCTAAAGCAATGTAGTCGACTCGGAAACTACTTACATTCTTCAAATAAATTTCTTCATGGTTGCATATCAACATTACCAATTATTTACCTACCACTGATATCGAACTGACTGGCTTATAATTGCAGAAACGGTTGGCTGCTGTGGGACAGTCAAATATATTCACGACTCGTCCCACCGTAAATAATTTGGACATGAAGTCGGGTCAAGGAAGAATGAGTTGAGGTAGACGGATTGCACACAACAGGAGGGACATGCCAATTAATTCAGTTTCGTCCACGCTAAGAGCCTAACAGCGAGCTGTGTGAACTGTCCACCAGCATTTCTGGGTAGGGCTGACGACGGTAGGAAGTGCTGTGTGCTGGAGACCAAATATGAGACGTGACGGAGGACAGTTTTGTGGAGAGGGTTCAGCCCGTTTTGCGGATGAAGCAAAAATTGGCGGAAACGAACCGGGTGTCAATTTGAATGTACAAATAATAACGAGATACACATACATACACGTACATGTAAGTCAACCCGGAGGAGGTGTGTCCCTGCCAATAGTTGACATGTCAGACGTTTGGTGCAGCAAGGTGACGTCTGGGGTGCGCCGGCGTGCACCATTAACGCCGTACACAATTTTAAAAAGTGCTGCGGGCAATACTTGCTGCCACAGTGATATCGCGGGAGGCGTACGTAGGAGGGCTGGAGTGTTTTATCTGTTTTAGCAAACACATAAAGTGGGTCGTGGTATACAATGTCATAAGGAAAATTATAAGTACATCGAAATGTTATCACGAGCATGTGGTGGTCTTGAACACCACGTAAGTAGCGGTGCAGTTTTCGGCCAGAAAGAAACGGTAATTTATAAATTTTCGATCACTCCGAAGTATTGCTTCATTTTGATGTGACCTGAAGCGTCCTGACAGGTCGTCGTCGGCCATACTCGTTTCCGAGTTTATGTTACTCTCTTGCGAGTTTATTTGTGTGTGTGCTGGTGGCTGGTCAGGCCGATTCTTGCATATAACAGTCGTCCGCACACACTGCACCCAAATGTGGGTGGCTGGCGCGGTAGGGTTTGTCGGGCTTTCCGCCTGACAGGTATATCTGTAGATAAGAGTACTTTTTTTGTTGCTCTATATTTGTAACTGCAACAAAAATTGATCTGAGCTTTGCTGAGTGGCACCCGTTTTTAATGGTATTTTTTTGTTTTCTTATTATAATGACGGGATAAAAAAATTTCATGACATGCTGGTATCTGTCTCATGTTAGAGACAACAAGTTAATTTTTCCATGTATTCTATATGTATTGTAATAAGTATGTTTTGTGTGTTGGTTTTATTGCCTGATCTACATATGATAATGATCAAAAAATGTAAAATTGTAAAACTTTCAATATTAAATTCTTCAATGTATAAATGCGAAGATACCCCATCATAAAAGATAGCAATTAACTTGTAGTGTCCCGGTATGTACACCTCGGGATTTATTACTTTATAAACAGTTTTACTGATTATCACAAATAAATGATTAATGGTGGGGTTCTCATCCGAACTGGTCCTTCACATTAATACAAGTGAAACATAATATATTAAAAAAGAAATATAGTGCTTTTATTGATTTTATACATAAAAAATAAATTTTATTCGATGAAACAATTACTTGAATGGGCAAATGGTTGTTCCCTCACAGGTAGTGGAATTTACAGTTCTTTAATTTTTTTGGAGCTCGTTGTGGTCTCTGTAGACGATTGCGTTACCGTAATGTTGAGCAGCGCAGGCCATGCGATGCATCGTGTCGGTTACCCACGAGGAGAGCTGTGTCGAGCCGATCGGGCGTGTTTCCGGCAGGCCGCAGGTAGTCTCGTCAGCTGTGCCGAGGGTCGGCCGAGTGTCTGGTGTCTCTCATGTCAAACAGCGCCGTTGCCGGTGTCTCAGGAGGCCTTCAGCACTCTGCCCGCGATGATGCTCGCTCCGTCTTTCCGCGCCGAAAAACCAACTGTCCGTCCGCCGGTCTTACATCAAGTGCCCGTTTTCGTCCCTTGTACCTCCCTCGTTGACTCACCTTGGGCGGAGCTCGTTTCTCTTCACTCACCCGATTGGTCGAACATATAACAAAAAACAATTTATCAGCAACCAGCGGGAATGAATTCCATTGGCTGGGATCTGTATCACCACCTCCGGCACTTTCTTGGGAGGGTATCCCCTCCAGACTGTCCCCTTTTTGGCTCTTTACACTAGCTGCAATTCTGACATACACACAGTTTATTGTTAATGAATGTTTCTTTGCCAGCGACGTCTGTGAAATGTCTGACAGCTCAGCGCTGGAACACTTTATGATTGGGGTTCTCAAAGAATCCTTTCATTCGTCAAACATCCAAATAGGCGAGCTCACAATGTCACACTGTGTCCATTGTTTTAAAAAACCCGCACTATCTTCGTGAAGCTCTCCATCACTTCAGTAAATTAATGACCCAAAAACATTCGGTAACACAAGGGAAGTCTGTTCTTTTGAACGTCAACCAGACCTCAATAAAGTACATTCTTTATTACTCACTAGCCTGTCCACTAGGTTACAACCATTATCCATTCTATGACAAGTAATAATATTAAACATTCCTTATGATAACCTTGTCGGTCGAGAACCGTATTCAAATCAAATCAAACGAACTTATGTAAATTAAATACATTATGGCAATAAAACTACTGAATCTAACAACAACATTTCTTGTTACTGATAAACAATGAGATCTACAGAATGGGACATCTCAAACTTCATAAAATAATACCTAATTAATTAAAAAATAATCAGTCGCCCTTTGATAATAATTGCTTTGACGCAATTTTAATTAATTATTTCTACACTAACTTAATTTGATCCACCCACAGGCAAACCAATGTTTTTGTATATAATTCGTAACTCTTTTATTAAATTTTGCACTGCACATAAATAGTTGTATAAAAGCGTATTGGACCTTAACGTTCGTGAGGAAAAAAAAATTAAGATTGGGAGGTGTGTTTTGGTGCACGAAGGTTTGTAATCCTGATGCACATGCTCGAAGTTTTTCAGCCTGCAGAAGCCGTCAGTCACAGATAGATTGCCGATAAAGGAGTGTAAAGTGAGAGCCGTCGGGTTTCCTTTTATGAGAAAATGAAAGAAAAACTTAAAATTACTGCGTTAAAAGTAATTTACGGGGATTCCGAAGTGGAAACAATCTGCTAGCTTAAACAGACCTTACGGGCACCACATAGAGAAAGGAGCAGTACAATCACTTCAAACATGGTCGCTCATTGGAGAGTGAAGCACGTTCCGGTGGGCCCTCAATATACAGAAATGAGATCGAAGTTGATAATGCTGCTGATGCAGGATCGTCGAATCACAATCAGAGAACTGGCAGAGGAGGTGATTTTCAGAATAGGATCGATTTATTTCATGTTGGCTAAGGATTTATGTTGCTGGAGAATTTCAGTGAAGTTTGTGCCAAAGCTGCTAACGTTCGAGCAAATGCAACTCCGTTTGGAGATCGTACAGGACGCGCTGCGGACTGTGAACAGTAATCACTTGCAGTGAGTCATGTACTTATGGGTACGACCAAGAAACCAAGTAGCAGTTATCACAATGGAGGCATCCAACAATTCCGAAGCCAAAAGAGCAAGGCAGATCCACGGCAATGTCAAACACATTATGGCGATCTTCTTTGGCTACAGTGTTGTGGTTCATTGTGAGTACGCACCACACAGCACAACCATCATCATGAGATTTTCAGTTGTATTCGTGACACTTTTAAACACAAACGACCAGTAAGGTGAGCAGGGAGTAATTGGAAGCCCCATGACGGTAAAGCACTGCAAATTCTTCACATCTTGATATATAGTTTCCACTCATGCTTTGCGAGGCTCCTTACAATCCCGATTTTTTTTTTTTTTTTTTTTTTTTTTTTACTTATGGCTTTACGCCTCGTTGACGTCGAGGTTATTAGAGGTGGGATGAGGCTGGAACAAGGAACGGGAAAGAATTCAGCCATGGACTTTAGAAGGAAGCATCACAGCATTCACCTGGAGTGATTTGGGGAAACCGTGGAAAACCCAAATCTGGATGCCCGGATAGGGATTCGAACCAGCGTCATCCTACCATCCCGACACACTTCCTTATGGTATATGGAATTTCTCCAAGCCGAAAATGCTTCTGAAACTGACCCAGAGAAGACATCATACACAATGCGACGGACCAGTTACGATCCATCCCAAAGTAGGCGTTCCACTCATGCTTCCGGCAATAGTAGCAGAACCATTGGGACCAAGCGTGGTGGGTGAGCGCTGACGCTCGGGCTCTGCATTCGTGAGGGCGCAGCTTGGAATCCCTGTCTGGTAATCAAGATTTGGGTTTGCCATGGTTTTTCCCAAATCACTCCATGCGAATGCCGGGAAGGTTCGTTCATAAAGGCCGTGGCAGAATTCCTTTCCATCCGTTACCTCCAGTCTTTTCCCGCCCCTAATGACGTTTACATTGACGAGGTGTAAAGCCATATGAGAAGAACCGTTTGAAGAAGTGTTTGGTATTACGTTGAAGGAACTTAGTTTAAAATTATTGTAGGCGTATCTAAATACGACTATATTTTTATGAATAAAGTTGGCATAGTGTTTGAATACGCCTCGTAATTTATATGATTTAAATTTTTTCTGTCACTAGCTTCTGAGCTAGTTTGAGGCAATCTTCCATATCTTCTTCATCAAATGCAACCTTCGCCACCGATATTTTACTTCATATATTATTAGATTTGTCTTCATCTGCTGTTATTTTCTTCAACAGCATCCTCCACTAACAAATTAACCAAACATGCAGTTCATTAAATCTTGTCTATACAGTTCCATAAACTTATTTCCTTTCCCAACATTTGAAAAACATGCACATTTTTTACCTTATGTAGCCACTTCTATTTTAACATCGTTATGCAGCAGGAAATTCAGTTTTCCTTGTTTATAGTATAAATGAAGTCTAAGCTTCATCTCCTTTACGCGGTTTCAGAAAGTTCTATTTGAGTCTAAGGCCTATGTTTGAAACTAAAGGATTTCTCATCTACAAGAACTCTCTTTTTCCAACCACTCGTCTACTTTTAGGTGTGCTTGGCCGGGTGGGGTATTACGTTGTTTATTTTCAATGACGTACTATGATCAGTAAAAAATCATTACATAAAAAATGTCATATTTGTTTTATTCTACGAGGACTCGCCAGTGTGGCACGTTAGGGGGGTAGGTACAGCTAACACATACAAATATTTGCAGAAATTTCATTCTCTCCGAATCTATTTAAATTTGAGGTTTAGAAATTTCGTAACTCCATAGAACAGTTGTAGTTATATATAAAAATCTATTTTTAAAATAAAAATATTATTTAAAAATATGTTAATGTAACATCCAAACAGACACTTAAAAATATGTCATCATTAAGGTCTTTAATGATAGAAAGCATAATATTTGAAATTTTTGAGAAAAGTTTTTTTAATCTTGTAAACTTGTAATATCAAGGCATTTAGTTATACCAATAATATAATACATTAAACCATATATTTGTTGTTAATAAAAAAAAATCCTGAAATTAAATTTTTTGCTTTTTTGTTTTGTTTAAACATATATACATATTTTCAATTTGTGGGAAGCTGCATAAACAATAAAGGTAGGGACTGTAGTAATTAGTATGTAGAACACGTTTTGCAAATTTGAAAAAGATCTATGCATGTGGAAAAAAGTTATCTTTAAAAGCAATTGATGACTTGCAGTTTTGAGATATTTGAGGTTAAATATTTGATTTACCTTCAGTAAGATTTAAATGGCTGTCAATCGTGGAGCACTTCGCTTAATCATGAATAATTTCCACACTGTCAAAGATATTTAAATAATTTTTTCAGCAACATGAAGTCAAAAGTAAAAACTATTTTTGTGAATCGAAAGAAAAAATATATTTTTTTGAAACCTGATAACTATAGCTACCCCTTAAGGCGCCACCGGGAGGTACAATGGCACCATGCTCGAGTCGTCGACAGCGCGCACCTGTCGTTCTGGGACTCTACGCAGTCACCTAGGTGCATGGCGGGACGGTTCCCAATTCCCACCTAGTAAACTACACACTATACAAACAAAATTACACACAGAATAACTGAAGATACATGATTCGTAGACAGATGAAACACTAAAGCTCCTACCTTTTGTAATGAATTGGTATAATATGAGCCATCATAGCAACTTCAATTGAAGCAACTTTCCCAGGACTCGGTTCATGTTACCTAATTCCGTGTCTACGCAGCTGGCTCCAAGGTGAACCATAACGTGGGAAACCGCTCTCCACCCAACCTTCCATAAAGTAATTACTAAGACTTAATGAACCAATTATAGGCTAGCTACTTGCTAGACACGTGGTGGCTAGCTAATGGAAAACAATTTTTGCCCATCCAGAATGTTATTCCCGGAGTGCACTCTTCACGCAGCTCTCAGATAGTCCACGCCAATCTCTCGAAGGAGAATCAACGGACCTCCATGTAGGAATTAACAGGTAGTGGCTAAAATAAATTATATTACTCTCCTCCGTACTGGGAAAGATACTTCAAGTGACTAGGTTTTCATTAGTAACATTTCTGAATTTAGTCATAGCTATCTTCATGCAGTATTTTCATGACTGTTCCGGTGAATTTATTAAAGTGGCTTAATCTTTTCCCTGCCATTTCATTTGCTAATACTGAATTCCTGCTCAATTACTAGCTATAACTAAGTAGGAGTGTGATATCTCGGTAATGGCTAATCTGGGAGTGACTGATCGAAGCGAATCCAGCATTCCACTCGGGTCACTACATGTTCTCCAAGAACTGATAAGTCCTGGTTCTAACGATCCAGTGGAAACATTGGACAAATTCTTAGTTACAAACCATGATGTGAAACAAGGCTTTACGTGAGCCGATGGGGTTCATTCCATAATAATAATATCGTATGCTGGGGGTACCTTAGTTACTGACAATAAAATGTTTGTGGCCTTATTCCTGGGTTAAGCGAGATGTAGACAAATTAGCTACAGCAATTAGGCCTATACTCGAGAACCAACCGAGAATATTGCCTTCTTTTTACCATACGAAATGAGAAAGCAATGCTCCATGTCACCTTTCGCATCTGTAAGCCATTGCTTTAATGGCTGAGGACAACTGCAAAATCTACTTTATTATTACATTTTGCGGATAAGTCCATTAGGACTAACTGAAGTACTTAGAAGTGTTTGTTTGCTTTCCTTTGTGCCCATATTTCCTTGATACGCTTTTTGCAGGCTTCTTTTCTATCATCAGACCATGTTGTTCTGGATCGCTTCTTAGTGTTTCCTCTTGGTCAACTTGTCACTTGTGAATTTTGGATCTAAATGTTTCTTTGTTTTTTATGTCCTCTGGAATGATTCCTGCTAATTTGAGGTTTTTCTTGATTTCGCCACTCCATTTTTTTGTATCCGAAATTGATTTATTTCGGTTTTCATAGAATTCAGCAATTTGTGTGTGAATCTGTTATGGTTCATTCTGTTGATGTGTCCCTAAAATTTAGAGTTTTAGTTTTCTAATATCACTATAAATATCTGCATACTGCAAGATTTCCTGGTTACTTCTGAGTCTGTATTGGTCCCCTGTGAGTTTTGGGACCAACGTTTTCCTTATAACTTTAGGTTCTTTTTTCTCATTGTTTCCTATACCTGTTTGCCTTTCAAACCGAGTGATTCCAAATCACAGAGACATTCTGTTTTAATAACTGTATTGAAATGTCTAAATTTTTTTGTGATTGAAAATGCTATTTTCGCTGTCTATGTTTTGTGCCAAGCGATGAGCTGTTTCATCTTTTGGTATCTAATTCCATTCTCTTCGATTGTTTCGCCAAGATACTTGAAGTATGGGACCGGTTTGGTTTATACATATTTTGATTCCATGTAGTTTGGCGTTTGTTTGTTGCAGGTCATAAATTCTGTTTTCTCAAATGAATCCAGTAATCCAAGTTTCACTGCTATTTCCTTCAAGAGTTGGATCTGTTTTTCGGTTATTGCAATGTCACGGGTTACGATCGGTAGGACGTCTGCAGATGCTAGACAAGCTATGTTTAATTATCCTCTGCCTAATATGATTGGTTGGTTAATTTTAAGAAATGATTATAATTTCCGCCTATCCTGTATTACTTTTTCGAGGACGCAGTTGAATAGTAACGAAGAGCGTCGGTGGGGTCTAAGCCTTGTTCTTTCAATATTTGAAATAGTGATTCACGATCCACAAAGTCATAAACTTTTAATAAAAAAAATAAAAAAAAAATGTGTAGACTGAACTGTTGCTACAAATTCTTTGATGTTTCAGGATAAGCTTTAGGTTGAGGATTTGTTTTGTGCAAGATCTACCTGGTCTAAATCCTGCTTGATATTCTCAAACCTTTGGTTACAGTTTCCAGTTGTTGTTAATCCTTGAGATATGAAACCGACTGCAATGAGATACCCCTGTAGTTATTAACACTTATTCTGTCTCCTTATTTGTGTAAAAGGTGGATTGACCAATTTTTGCAATCTTACGGAATTTTTCCTATTTCCCAATCGGATTTTACTGTAGATTAATTGATTGAAAAAAAAATCGAAACCAGTTTCTTGTATGTGTACTTATGAAACAATTATTGACATTACCAATACAAGGAAACGTAACTGCCACATTACTTATCCCAAATTTCGGTCCTATGATTGGTTGTATACGGTCAATAGATCCATACTGACAAATGTTCCGTAATTTGAAGTAATTATTTATGATGAATTATAAAATGCTAACAGTAAAAAGATATATTTACCAGAGCACAAATTTATTAAATCTCATCACAGAAAAAATAATTTTCCTTGGATGCTACAAAAATCCGTTTTGCAAAGAATTTATGGCTATTCATAAACAGTTTAAAAAAACACACTTATCTAACTGCAAACATATATAAGAACTGAATGTAACAATAACTGAAAGACTAAACTTAATGTTGACATATCAGTAACAATTAAAAAAATACACTGGAGAGACAAATTATGAACAAATCTGATTTCTCTAGTACCTATGGAGGAAAAACAATGTCACATTCAAATTATGAAGTATGTACTTTAAAAAAAAAGTGAAACAGCGCAAAATTTAACATATAAAAACAAAAGCACATGAAAGGTGCTGAAATACCTTCCAGGTATTTAGATCACAATATATACCACCCCTAACATGTACAACGAACATATTAAAGTCCTGCATTACAGTAATTAATTGCCAGAAACACACTACGGGAAAGGGCGTGAAAAACTTTTAAAAACCTCTGGCTGTGTGTACCAACGTTTAAGGGAAACTTTTACAAGGTAAACAGATACTCAGTAACTACATCCGACCCTGGCGAGTGAGAAGCGTTTGAAATCCTCATTAAAGTTTGCATGGTTTCCCTAAATCACTCAAGACGAAAGCCGGGAGAGTTTCTTCAAAAGACTGTGGACAAATCCCTTACAGTTTCTTGCCCCCATAGTCTTCCGGCTCTATTGACCTCGACAGCGACATGGAAAACTTATTTAGCCAGGAGAAAAATGCTTAATAACTTCAAAAACTCTGGGTCTGTTGGCTAATCGGTAGAATGTAATTTCACATTAATTTTGGAAGCCATTATTTCACCTTTGGAAGAGTAATTTAGTTCATAGCTGATATTCAGTCCAAGCTACGATATAAAGAAACACAATATGTAAACGAAATAAGGTATTTTGAAGTTGGCAAAAATATCACAGTAGATCAAGTACAATTATACCGTACAAGGACAGTTCTCTGCTTACATGACAGGTAGTCAATCACTCAAATATTTATATATTCTTCAGTGCAGGTCTTTTATTTGTACTATTTTATTACAAAATGGGCAGGGTAGCACAGTATCGTATGAAAATAACATGCAAAGTGTAGAAGAATTAACGCAGCAGAAACAAGCATCGTGATTGATTCCAGAGGTGAGGTGGCAATATTGATTCGAGGTGGGACAGTGGTACGTTAATTGCAGGTATCACCGACGCCAGTGCGCGAATAACGCGATTACGAGCGGCCATTTGTATGCTACAGGTGGCCAGGCCAGCCTAAATTAACAATACACCCGTAATTCGAGATTTTACAAGCCTATGCCTAAAATTAGATGAATCTGGGTTGCTTTGTTCTGACACTGATTAATTCACCTCCAAAAAATTATTTCTACTTCAGCCTGAAATTCTGTAGTGTTCAATCCAATTTAACCCTTAAGCTGGTTATTCACACGCCAATACGATGCGGCCAGTGGGAGAATTTTTTCGTAATGTAATAGACCCATTTAAATGTGAAGTGAATATAGTATTCAAATGCAATCAATTTTCCTTCTTCTCGTGTTTTGTCTGACTAGTTATTAATGACATAAGTGTACTGTTAACCACAGAGAAAGAACAATAGTTATCATAATTCTAATGCCCCTAATTTGATAAAAGAACACTGAACACACATACAAACTGCTACATTGAGCATCGCTGAATTTAGTTTACAATAAAAATCACAAAGTAGAAATTTATCATAGTGATTAAGACAGAACAGTGAACATCGTTCTTTGAAAATAATATGAAAGAAGTAATTCCGAAAACGCTATTAAACTGAATATAGTATTAAAGAATGGAAGCTATGAATTTCCAATAACATGGGCTGCTTCCAAGAATATAATATTCACATGTAATACAAACTGTAAGTGTTTCTATTGTTGTACTCTCAAATTTCCCCAGTCATAAACATAGTACTGTTAAAATGATGCGTTGGCTCTTGATTAAAATTATTATTTAAATGGGATAGGATCTGTCCGTTACGTTTCAGAGGCCTCCAAGAGTCACTCACAGTAATATTGCGGGGACATGTGTAGCCATAACTTTAACGGCCGGCCACAATTGACTCCTAAGAAAGTTTTTTGGAAAGGTTTAACGGGAAATGATCTTGCATTGGAAAAACTGTTTTGAATAATTTTGATAAGATGAATCATAATTTCGATTACACTATTTTCTGTTGAAAAATTAGCTAGGACTTCGTTTAACGCTATCTCTTTTATACCAGTTACACCTAAGGACAAAAACTTTGAAATTGCTATGAAACTGTTTCATAGCTTGAAGACGTTAGTCTTTAGGCTCAGAAATAGCGTTAACATTATTCTCCTCTGTCACAACTACGTGCGACTAATAAATTAATTACCTTACCCACTGGAAAAATCATTCAATATTTTTGACCCCAACTATGTTTACCTCAACAGAAAAATAAGCAAATGCAATAAAGTCCCAGTGATATGAACAAATAAGTAACGCAGCATATTCTTCCAAGCAACTGTCAATCTCTCCTTCATGTGGCTCAACCTGTTTACAAAGGCTCGGCTTTCGTAACTCACCAATTGCGACTATAATCAAGCTATTATTACTGACGAACATCCTCGTAATACAATGGAAGTGGAATGGGTGTCCTAGGAGACACATTTGATAATCTTATCTGAATACCAATGAATGAGAAGAGCTCATTGACGAAGGTATGAAACCATCTAGCCGCTTCTTTCACTCGTCAACACGGTACTGCACATTAAACAACCTTTATGCATTTAACTCGACATGTAAACATTCTCCTTAATATTCAAACGAATTCATAAACACATTAGATATAAGCTTGCATATAAACCAATAAAAGAATACTCTCATTACAAAATCTTCAAACTTAGCATTCAAATTTTTTTCCTCGTAGGGCTTTGCGTCCAATTATTGTTAAATTAATATAGTATTATCTAAACTAATAAGAAGATATACACAAAAAATGTACTGACAGCACCAATTTTTCTCTAAGCATTTCCAAACAAAAACTTGTTCGTTACAGCCCAAATTTATCGGATAAATCATGTAAGGCATATTTAAACGTAAGGTCTGACAGAAATCAAAAACTCATAGACTGAAACTTATTATATGACAGTGGGGCGTCACAAAAACAGTTTTCATGGAATATTAGCGCTGAACTGACCCTCTAGAAGTGACTGCATGAACTTACTACATACACAGATTATAGCTAAATAACACAAAAAATAATTGCATAAAACTGTAAGTTATTGTTACAGTGATGTACCATTTTATGGTTAATCTAACTGCAATTAATTATTTGCACCTGTGACAGAAGCTATCGTGCGATTTGCATAAAATCAAAATTAATAAAGAGTCGGGCGCCATGGAAATAATTTTAAAAAGTGAATAAATTCCAGTTTCCCTAAGCTTATATGCCTTCTGTATAAGGACGCAGTCCACCATATTACATCCTGTGATGATGGGATTGTTTATGAAATAGAGAAAACTTCTCAACGCATTTATTGTCAGTTAATTCAAGGAATTAAGATTTATTGATACAACACTAATAACATTCAAATGAAACATCTATTCAA
>CM061921.1:207266028-207297680 GCA_031002005.1 Vandiemenella viatica | reverse complement strand
TGTACTCGAAAAAGTTGGGTACAATAAAGTTACTCTCACACATGAAGAGTGGGATGTACTGAGACAGATGGTCTATACAATTGGTGGCTTTTTCAACAACACTGAGCATCTACAAACGAGTGTTTCGCTCGGCAACCACACCATCTCTTCCCGAACAGTGGCTGGAGCGAAAACTATATGGTTTTACAACAATGCTGTGCCTGCCTATGGTGTGTTTCTCGGCGAATCAACATGGGACAACATGGTCGACGCCCTGCCAGCAGTGACCGGCGCCATCAACACCATGAAGCCCTGGAGTTATCAAGTTACCAAGTACTACAACGAGTTTATGAATACGTTATCAGTGAAAGTGATTCGTGACTTCCCCCGTTGTTCTGTGAATGGTCTGATAGATTTGCATTTTGATAGTGTATATTTCAATGAAGTGTCATATAGCCCCTGTTCAACATTAGTCTATGAACGTTTAAAGTTAGAAATTAAAGCATATAAAAAACTTTTAGTGTATGACTATGTTAAGCGCAATGTTGAGCAAGATTTAAAAGGAACTGATGTATTTAGCAGAGGTGGTGATGACGTATGCGGTAATAATTAGTGCCACTCAGTCCGCTGCGATGTGTCGTCCAGTAATGTTCTTCGCGTCTGTGTACCAGCTGAACGCCGGAGATTCCAAGCGGCTGACTTTCGGTTTGTCACCGCAACGTGATTTCGAGCCTGTTGTGGTACTTGAGAGGGTGGGCTACAACAAAATCACCCTTTCATCCGAAGAATGGGACGTCCTCGCCTTGGAGTCGGACGCAGTCTCCAAAAATGCTCACCGGCAGCGGCCAGACCAGCATCCCGCTCGGTGAGCATGCTGTATCCTGCCTGACGGTGTCGGGGGTGAAAATGTTATGTTTTCACAACAGCACTGATCCTACCAGCGGCATTTTCCTCGCCAAGTCTACGTGGCAGAACCTCATCGACGTGCAGCCTGCAGTGACCGCATCCTTGTCCGCCAGGAAAAAGTGGAGCTACAACGCATCAGTTTACTACAAGGTATTTGTGAATGAGTTGGCGGATAAAGTGATGAGTGACTACTACAAATGTACGGCTTCGGTGACAAAGTTAATCGATGTACACATCGGCGGCGTTCACCCTAGTCATGTGTCTTACAGTTCTACAATTGACTATATGCAACTAAAAAATGAAATCATTGCATACAAAAATTAATTGTACTTGTTGATGTCAAAAAAATTGTAACCAGAGAATTTCAATGTGAGTAAATAAAATCATTTTACCAGATTTTTCTTTTATCATTTCACCTATCCTAATTAAATAATAAGATAGAATATACATTTTTTTAAAAATCTTTTTTATTTCGCCCACCAATTGGCGATTAAAAATACATTTTCAATTGCACACATATTATTACAAAATATATGTAAGTTACAAAGTTTTCTCAAATTATTTTTCTTGAGTTCTCGCAGTGGTGGGCATCCTAAATCTTCTATATTGTAGCATACTTTCTTCCTGATGATTTTCTGCAACCATCGAGCCTTCTCCAGTCCCTTTAACGTAAATGATTGAATCATCCTCATTGGTTATTGCATGTAGTATAGAGCACATCTTGCTGAAGGAAACGCCATCAGAATCCCAAGGTATTCCATGGTAATTATGTGTTAGCCATCTAACTGATGGTTCATTACCTCCACGCGATGGTGATGATACAGAAATACAATGTGTAGAGATAATTTTGTCAGACCGTGTTACACACACAGCAACTTCTTTGAAATAAACCCACCATCCTTCTTCGTGAATCCCTGTGCGTCCAGGAAGATGGTCGGCATGGTAATGGTTGACAAGACTCTCTGCTACTTGATTTTATGTCAGCTTACGCACGACACTTGTTAGAGGTACGTATTCCACAACACGATCGTGCAGGATCAGACAGTATGCAGCGGTGTAGGCAGGAAAATTCTCACTGCTATCAAACTCGACACGAATGTCAACAGGTCCTGTTTTAACAGTCTCATTTTGATGTGAACAGGTCTATTACGGCGATAGGTGTAGTTTCTATAAAGTCTTCACGTTTTGTAGCGGTAAAGGATGGTCTCGTTCGTAGTAAGACTGTTGGAATCTTGCATACATATCATACAACAACGTGGTTCGGTTTTTCTAAAGTCCAAATTCATGTTCTCATATGGATACGCCACATCATTTAGGAACACCTTGACATTGGTAAGATTGCAGTCGTCAAAGATGGCTGCACTGAATTCCGCATTCCGTTTCCTGTTTGTTTGAAATCCCAGAACCACGAACCTAGGTTTCTCCAATTGTGTTGATGTTTTCAAAGACCAAATTTGAGTCTTGCTGATTGGAAGCAACGGGTACTCCAACAGATCCCAGCTTCTGAAATTAATGCGAAGTGGTTTCCCACTGTCTACAATCTTAAGCAGCGCTAGCTTTTTCTCTTTCACCTATTTGCAAATGAGGCATCACCCATGCCAGTTTGCTGATGGTGAATTTACTTTCCTGAGGATTTGGATTGGCTTGTACATATGAATTTGTATCGTCCCTAGATCGAATCAATATTAGTTCTTGTTTTACATTTGCAAGTATCTTTTTAAAGTCTTCGCAAAAACCCAAGAGCATACTCAACGGTTATACATACATCAAAGTAGCCATTTCCAGGAGCGCGTTGCCCCCATCCTGCATTGATCAACACGCCATTTGTGGGGGGCTTGCAGAAATAAGCGTTTTCAATGTGCTTGTGATACCAACATTTCTATTTTCGATCAATTTCAGTTCCATTAAGTTCATATCGAATTTCCTCAAACAGAAAGCGAATGCATTGGATGTGATAGTTGAATTTGTAGCTCCTGAACCATCTGACTTGATGAATCTTCCTTCCATATGCAAGTAGCTTTCGCATGGTAGTGTATATGTATCTTGGTTCTGAATCGGTATTCGGATTTCATCATTGTTATTAAATGTGGCTGGCGTATGCGGCTGGTGACTCAAATATTGTTTGCGCGTCACCGACTCGTCAAACTCCACACTGGAAGTTATGTCTAGCACATCATCCATGACTTTTAACTGTATAGCCTAACGACTGTAGGAAGAGGACGTTCTCAGGTGTTAATCGTTTCACTGTTGGTTCACGACTGACAGCATTGCGTGGGTGACGCTTCTTGTTATAACGAGCGCCCATTCTTTTTTATATGTAGTCTGAGAGTGATGGTCTCTCCTCTAAAATCCACTAAATTACCGTCTTGATCGACAACTCTAACGTTGATATTACTGAGAGTTTTTACTGTGATGGGTAGATATATGACATTAGCGGGTACTTCCACAATCTTGTACCCTGGTGGGACTGTTGGAAAAACTCGTGTAGTGTATGTCCCAGCTTATCGTTGACGTAATTTCCTGTACATATGCTGCACTCAATTCTTATAGCGTTAATTTTGAAGATCTGCACAGTGTAGTCTGATGTATGAAATCCAGGCTTTAACACACGTTTCGAAAATCCGAGCAGAGATCCAATTGAGTTTGGTTTAGAGAAGTCAATTTCCACAGGTGTTTCTATCTCGCACTTGAGCGAATTGTTGTTTGCTCTAATTACTAGCTTGTCGTTTTTAGTGTGTCGAACCAAATAATTAGCCAAATCGTCAATATCGTAAGATCCTGTGGGTATGACTATCACTTTATTCTTCGAGTAATGAAATTTACAATTTGATTCGTCTATATTTGGAATCGAATTGTAAGTCTGAAAGTCAACCAAACCGACTGTGTAATCACCTTGGCTCAAATCTATTGGTGGGAAGTAATCACAGCCCAAGACTGAACTGGTGCCTGACAAGCAGAGTGTTACAGACATGTGTTATCTTGTCCAAGGTTCGTTCAAGACTGATGTCATACATTTTCATACAGGAATTTTAAACACAAATGTCCACATACATGTGTGCCAAACTTCTGGTGTTGCTGCACATTGTATTGTATTCTGTTCCCTGCAAAGTATCGCTGTAACTTCCAATGGAGGAGGTAAGTCACCGAAACTGTCAAAGTATTTAACTACACCATCTTTGTACTTGATGTAAGCAACCCAATGTGTTCCAGCACTTTTAGCACTATCCAAGTTCACAATTCCACATTCACGTTCACGAATTTTTTTGGGTAATGTGTCACGCATGAAAACACCACGAAAATTGGGTATGCGCAAACGCTTTACATGCTTACGTATGTCATCGTCCGTCAGCGGCTGAACCGACTTTTTTTTAATCCAGACCCATCTTTCCGGTATGGCTTCAAATATAGACCTTTACCCCTCATTGCAAGTGTCTCCATCGTTTTGTTGTGTCGTTTCTCCTCAGTCAACTGCTTATTCGCCTCTTTCGCTGCTTTAACAGCTTTGACGACATTAGCCACCCCGCCTGCTAAAGCACCAGCAGCTGACAAGCCAGCAAATAAAGGTATTAATGGCAGAATACCACCCTTCTTTTTTTTCTTCGGTTTCTTTTTCTTAACACCTCCACCAAACTTTAACTTGGCACGCATGGCCCTATTAACCAAGAATGCCGCTGCACGTTCACCAAACTTTGCATCTTTAGCCTTCATTCTATCTGCAGCCCTCTCGACGAGTATCCGATCTGCTTCAGCTCTATCTGCCCCCTGTGCATAAGCAATGTCATGTTCCCTGCAGGCTGCATCTAGTGGGTTGATACCCTTCTGCCCAAGTGCCAACCGTTTTTCCAGTTTAGTACCGGGACCACAAAACTGGTATGTAGGTATATGCGCCTCAAAAGGCATCTTGTCGATGAGCTTGTTTAAAAAGCCACGACCCTTCTTCTTCTTCTTCCTCGTAGGAGGCATTGTTACCAACTAACATACTTTAGTTGTTCGCGCGCCTATATATAGCCGGAGCAACCACCTAAACTTGTCAATATGAAGTTTGTCAAACAGCGAGACACATTGCCCGTGAGTAATGTTGATTCTGTCGGCAACAATACTAGACGGAAGAAGAACGGACCTCTGTTCCCGGAGACAGTGAGAGCAATAGTGTGTGGCCCATCAAATTGTGGGAAAACCAATCTTGTGCTGTCCCTGCTGGAACACCCCAATGGTCTTAGATTTGAAAATGTATACGTGTTTTCAAAGTCGTTGTACCAGCCAAAGTATCAATTACTACGGAAAATTTTTGAACCCATTAAAGAAATTCAGTATTTGACATTTAGTGATAATCAAAGTGTACCTCCTCCAAGTGAAGCTCTACCTAATTCTGTGTTTGTGTTTGATGATGTTTCGTGTGAGAAGCAGAATAATATACGAGATTACTTTTGCATGGGCAGGCACAGATCAGTCGATTCTTTTTACTTGTGTCAGACATATAGCCGTATACCGAAACAGTTGGTTAGAGACAATGCTAACTTGATCGTAATCTTTAAACAGGACGATATGAATCTCAAACACATTTACAACGACCACGTCAACACCGACATGACGTTCAAGGAGTTTAAGAACCTATGTGGGTACTGCTGGAATGATTGTAAACATGGATTTTTGGTTATTGACAAAGACTGCGACATGTACCATGGAAGATATCGCAACGGATTTGATTCATTTTTAATAAATAGCTGCGCACACTAGGTCTCTGACATCATTACAACCATGGACAAGTTTGGGAGAACTTCAACGACACAGAGCAGGAGAGTGTTTGTGTACCCACCACAGAACATACTTCTTACGAAGGATGGTAATTTGGATTGCCAGGGTAAAGTACTCAAACGTGTAGCTGACCCCATCGATGATGACGATGTTGTAACAAAACGATATGCTAACAAAGCTATTAATGATGGTTTAATGTTTTTAAAATCGATGGAAATGACTATGGTTGAAACTATAATTGCAACAGGTGACTTTCAAGATAATGCATACATACTAGATACGGGTCGAAATTATCGTGAAATCCAAGTCAATGGTATGATCCTCTCAGTAGACAAACCAAAAAGGGTTGACGTAAAATTGAATTGGGTATACGTTAACTATCAAGGAGGAGTACTCCATGTGAATCGAGGCGATAAACTTAGTTTTTTCCCCGCATATATGCCCCACGAGCCGTTTACAGCACATGTGACTTTAACATATAAAATAATACAGTAAACACACACAAGCTTCATTCGATGTGTAAACATGGACCCAACAACAACAACCAAACGTGGTATCATAAAGGCCCGCAATGCAATTCGACGCAAGTTACTCGAGCTGAAGACGGGCCAAGATTGACTCTGAGAGATTCTTCAAGGATTCATTAAGACCTGTGACAGATACTATGGAAAGAGTTTTCTTACCTCAGCGACATATACAGCAGCAGCAGTCTCCTCTCTTGATCAAAGATATCTTGAAGTCACTTGGTCGAAGTGATCGAGATTATGATTCTGTGTATGGTGTTCGATGGAAGAATGATTCACTAATGATTGGAAACTCACCTATTACTATTGATGAAAATGTGATTGTAATCGATGGTGATGAATATGAAAGAACTAGAGGATTAATGGAGTTGTTGTTTTTGAAAAACCCAAAACAGTATACTGCCAAGGACTTGAAAAGCTACTTTGAAATATTAAACAACACGAGTGCCCACAGAGTAAAATTTAGTCCATCTGGTAATATTCTGAAACCTGCTACCAATATTAAGTATAAAACCATAATCTCTAAAATTGTCAGTCAGTCTGGTTCTGGTCTTCTTCCCATGAAGGAATATGTGTACTGGGACGATCCGAATGAACTCGTTGAAAGATTGAAGTTACTTACCGCATCGACATCAGCAGGACATACGGCACACTCCAACGAAATTTTATCAGTGGTTGAAGAACTTCGTGAAAGAAACATTATATTGTAACATGGATCAAGTTGTGGCAGAACTCCATCGACCAGCAAGAAGAAATTTCCCAAGACGTCATGTAGTAATCAAAGGACTCGATGATCTGTGGCAAGCTGATATTGTGGAAATGATCCCATACTCTCGTAAAAATAGTGGCTACAAGTATATACTGATGGTGATTGATACTTATTCAAAGTATGCATGGGCAGTACCTCTCAAGAACAAGACAGCTAGTGTGGTTGCTGATGCTATGAAGAAAATACTAAGTGGTGGTCGTGTACCTAAAAACTTACAGACTGACAACGGAAAAGAGTTTTACAATTCCAAGTTCAAGAATCTCATGACTAGCTATGGTATTAATCACTACTCAACATATACCCATCTTAAAGCATCAATAGTTGAACGATTAAACAGAACTATTAAGAATGCAATGTGGCAAGAATTCAGCAGGCGTGGCTCACATCGGTGGATTGAACTTCTTCCTCAGTTAATGTCAAATTATAACAACAAGTGGCATAGCACCATTAAAATGAAACCTTGTGATGTAAAGGACAACTCTTTACTTTCTACAGTGTACTTCCGTGTGAAGACTACCACACCAGCAAAATTCAAAGTTGGTGACCATGTTAGGATTAGTAGGTTTAAAGAAAAGTTTGACAAAGGCTACCTGCCAAACTGGTCAACTGAAGTGTTTACCATCAGAAAAGTGAAATTATCAAATCCTGTAACTTATTTACTTAAAGATTATCAGGGTAAAGATATTGCAGGAGCATTTTACCAGCAAGAATTACAATTAACAAAACATCCAAGTACATTTCTTGTTGAACGAGTAATAAGGAAAAGGAAGAATATGGCATTAGTGAAGTGGTTAGGTTTTGATAAATCACATAACACATGGATAAATGTAAAAGATTTATTTAAATTATGATTCTTCAATAATAAACATCAGTACAACATATATTTGTTGTTTTTTTCTCTCTCCTCATCCATAGTTAAGAGACTATTTTTTACAATTTTCTTTGACAATATAGAGTCTATTTTTACAATATAGATCATTTTACAGTGTATGACTAATACTAAATACAGTGCACTGACAAAACCCCAGAGAAAACATGACATTATTTACATTAGAAAACTTCATCAATTGATATTTACAACTCATGATCAGGCATTACACAACTTTATCAATTTCTATTTACACGTCATGTTTGTCACATTAGACAACTTTTTTCAATTGCTATTTACACATCATGTTTGTCACATAAGACAACTTTTTCAATTGCTATTTACATATGAACAAAACTACTATTTACATCCCACCCTCCAGTGCACTGTAATAATATATATATATATATATATATATATATATATATATATATATATACACGGGATAAACGCTATATTTAATCTTCATTCACACATATATTTACAAAATAGTTACTCTCATTCACTCTCTGGTACAGACTTGTGCCCCCAAGGTAGGGTTCCAATCCCGTCGGGGTAAATATAGCGTTTATCGTCCAATCTAGACAGACCCAGCTTGGATACTTCAACAGTAGTAATTCTATGTAGATTAGACTGAAATCGATGTTGGGTGTGAAACTTAGATGGAGCGCCATGTAAACATTCTATATAATCTTGAATTGTAAGTTTTTTGGTGACAGGTGCGTGCCAGACCCTTGGCCCGTCTTGAGGTCTGATCGGTCTCTAGCCGGAACGCATACATTTTCGACCTAAGACCCGCGAATTCCACAATCAGGGAACCATTCGCCTCATCCTTCATAACCCCAACTACCTTTTCGTTATAGGGGTCTATACCGAAACGATTGCTGGGATTATATCCAGATGTGTCGAATTCCTCCCTGTTGCGTTTCATCACTTCATATGGATCACAGCCGTTCACCAAATAGATGAAACTGTCTGTGTCCATATAAAGTAACTTGGGGCGTATAAACTGCGGAATGGCGAATTCATAGTGAAATCGATACATCCGCAGTTTAGACAGATCGAGAATGCACATCCCGACGTAGAGCGGCTTGTTGAAAAGTATCCGCACTTTCGCCATCTCCAGAGCCACAAAGTCTTTCTCGAAAATAGTCATACGCCTAAAGTGTGGTGAAGCCACATGCTTCCGGGCACCGCGGCGGCCCGGCCAACCTGTACACAATTTCACGTCGCGGTGTTTTCTAAGGTTCTCCATGGTTTTGCCGAAAATTGAATTGTTCATAAGTTTGAAAAAGTCTCTCTCAAATTCTGATTTGGCTGACTGACGAGAACGCGTGTTGAGAGAGATGTATTCTTTCAACCACGGTGACTGGTTGAAAGAAATTACCCGGTGTACCGTGCCCAACTTCATCCCCAAGCCTATACATTGCTGGAGGACTCGGTAATGGAGAACATACCGAACCTTATCCTCCAGCGTTGTCATCAGCTTGGTGAAAGAAGATCCAGGGGCGGCTTTGTGCTCTGGACATGGCGGTAGGTCTGCTAGATTGTCGTGTATATCCTGGGGAATCGTCAAGTCTACCTCTAAAACGAAACCCCTAGGTGAGTCGGCTGCTACGCTCATGAAGTCTATGCTAGCAATCTGCTCGGCCGATAACCATCGAAACCCTCCAGAGGGTAGATACTCCGACATGGCCCAGCCGTACAAATTGTTTACATCAAAATACATGATGAAATTTTCAGGTGCGTCGTGGTTGTACTCCGCCATGTACCGGTTATTTGCCTTGGCGTACCTATGGACGCACTGACAAATACCACCACGAATTCCACGTTCGAAAAAGAGAAGCATGTCGATATCTGTCAGAAGATCCAGCTCGACACGCGTTCTCTTTAACATGGCCTGCCACGAAAGGCCTGGAGCTGTGAAATAGTGGGCGGGGTCCAGGGTGTACTTGTCCAAACATACAGCCCTAAATTTTTCAAACAGATCCGCAAGTAGCCGTACATCTGTCCCCATGTACAGACTTGCGTATTCTTCTAAATTCTTGATCTGGAAAACCCGCCACACTTGTGTCGCGTGTTCGTAGTCGTCATCCGAAATATCAGACTCTGACAACGAACTGTAAAATTTAGACTTGGGAGGGAGCGTGGCCTCTTTGAGTTTATCCCACGAATCCATGTATTCGTAAGGGAAAACTCCTTTTCGCTTAACCAGTTGGAACTGCTCGGGGTCCGTGAAATGCTTACTGGTAATGTGCATGTCACGCTCCGCAAGAGTCCCAACCAGCTTATCTAACGAGGACTGCATGAAACGGTACGAGTCCAGGAACCGCAAAGTGATAACGTACCTTTAATCTTTTTAGAAAATGAAATATAACGTTCAGTGTTGATGGGTAGGACATCCATCCCATCTTCATCGAGGTGTGCTAAGGCCCTAACAATGAAGTGCGCATCATACCCAGACAAATTATGGAAAAAGACGGGTATGTACCTTTGATTCTTGTACTGTAAATTACAGTTATTGTGTGCAGCCCCTCTGAAAGCACCTGTGATGTGGCAATGATCGCGGACCTTAACGGCCCCCGGTTCAAAGCCGTCACCACAGATGTGGCATACCGTGGCACTGGTAAATTTTGCCTCATCATCAGCCGACATTACAAGAGGTGTGACCGCCTTGTAAATTTCATCAACGTCATGGGCCAGGTTCACGAGTTGTTCCACCAGCCACGTCTCAGGATTTTCCCCGAGAATGAGTCGAATCGGTTCAGCTGATGGTCGTATGCGCAAACGACCTGGTATGCCGCAGCAAAAGGGATGTGTTCCTGGACTGATGTGGAGTGAGAGGCGTTGGGGTCGGGTCTGCACGTATCAAAGGGTTTCAACAAACATTCAAAGTCCGCGTAAACGACGAATGGTACACGCTGTTGGTGTACAAAATCCTTAAACTTTAAGGTTTTGTCTTCGTCGCCGGGTAGGTCTACTCTTACAGCGCCAACCCTTGCGCAATCGACCTCATGGCGTTCCAAGAGATCTTCGCGACTGAAATGCTGCAGGCATCTATCACATATGAAATGTGCATATGTATGCTTAGTTATATGATGATCTGACTAACTTGGACAAGTTCTTGATCCAGCAGTAGTGAAATTTATCTTCACCCTCTGTAATCAACAACATGTTTATATGGAAACCGCGTTTGACTGCAGCATGGTGGAGGGGGCCTACAACTCTATGTTTTCTACCTTCTGGTTCCAAGCCGTAGACATTGATCGAATATTCAGGGTTTTGCCTCTCAAATTTAGAAATGTCTGACAATTTTACAGGGAATTCTATGCCTGCAAAATCTAAATCGTACTTGGAACGGACTTTAATATACTTGCTAACTAATTCGCAGTTATCATGCACCTTTTCATGAAAAGCCAGGATCGTCCAAAGAAAACAACGCTCATCACTATTTTTAATATTGAGAACTGCTTTCTTTGCTTGGATATCGGATGGCAGTGCTATAAATGAAGAGCCCCGAAAAAGTGGTTCGTATTTAGCTACATGGATGTCGAGGGAGTTAATTTGATCGAGGCATTTGCCACTATCCCGGTCCTGGAATTCACTAAATCTCTTCTTGATATCTTGAAACACATAGACTTCATACCACTCTTCCAGGGAAGCGCTTAATGTGAGTTCGCGCATCTTGGGCATAAAACAAATACGGCTGACGTTAGTGACATTGTTCTTCTGAATTTGGAAAAGGCAATCCAACCCCACCTGGCATTTTATAGCCGGTGTTGAAGGATTGCGAATAATCGCGGAAATTTGATCATTAAAAATTTTGAAACATGCTCTAATAAAATTACCAGGATCTTTAAAATTTTCAGTATTTACAACAGTGATGTGAAGTAACCTATTCCCGTAAGCACTTGCCCTGATAGTTGGCTTTAAGCGCGTAGCATCCGGCTTACCTGTTTTTTCCCCACCCTCATTAACGCCGGACCCGGTCGCTTGAGTGTTGGGCAGCCACTGGGAGGATGGTTCGTCTGTCGCCCAGAGAGCTTCAATCGGCGACAGAGTAGCAAGCAGCTCATCCTCCAACTGGTTCTGCCCATGCGCTGGTGCTTGGCTGCGGCACCTCTGCGATGGTAGGAATGCCCCACAACGCTTCCAGGTCCGGCGGCGACATATATACATCTGCAACAAAAAAAATAGTCAGATTTTTCATGGTTAAAAGTCTAAGAGATAAAATAATAAAAAAAGTAGAAGAAATACCTTACCTGCCATTTTAATCCTTTTAGATGGTCCTTCATCATCATCTCATCATCCTCATCATCCTTTTTTTGAGGGGTCCCGAGGAACCATGTGACCTATAACAAAATAAATTTTAGTTAGACAAGGAAAAGAAACGAGCATTAACAACTGAATAAAAATAAATCTAAACACATTACCAACAAAGACGTCCCCAGGCTGGTTGGGATCATCATGTTCAGGGCAATCTGTGGAAAAAAATCATCTTTTTTAACTGCACAGCCAAAAAGTTAAAGTAATTCAGTTAAGAATTTTTTTTTTAACTTACAATTGGCAAAATACCTCGCCAGCTCAGATGATGCATTAACACCGCTAGCTGACGGCATTTACAGACTCTGCAAAAAAAAAAATTTTTAGTTGGTTACAGAAAATAATCAAACAGAATATATATCTACAGCAAGAACTATATATATAGATACTTACCCTTGCAAAATTCATTGCTAAAGAAACATCAATAGCGGCTCACTAACAGGCTCTACAACATAAAAAAATTTTTAGTGGTTACAGAAAAAAATCAAACAAGAATATTATCTACAGCAAGAAATATATATATATATATATATATATAAATATATATATATATATATATATATATATATATATATATATAGTACTTACCCCTTGCAAAATCATTGCCAGAAACATCACATTCATCCAGATACTCACTAGCATTCACAGGCTCTGCAACAAAAAAAAAAATTTAGTGGTTACAGAAAAATAATCAAACAAGAATATTATCCACAGCAAGAAATATATATATATATATATATATATATATATATATATATATATATATATATATATAGTACTTACCCCTTGCAAAATCATTGCCCGAAAATTTAGTTTCAGCCAGATACTCACTAGCATTCACAGGCTCTGCAACAAAAAAAAAATTTAGTGGTTACAGAAAAATAATCAAACAAGAATATTATCCACAGCAAGAAATATATATATATATATATAGTACTTACCCCTTGCAAAATCATTGCCCGAAAATTTAGTTTCAGCCAGATACTCACTAGCATTCACAGGCTCTGCAACAAAAAAAAAAAAAATTTAGTGGTTACAGAAAAATAATCAAACAAGAATATTATCCACAGCAAGAAATATATATATATATATATATATATATATATAGTACTTACCCCTTGCAAAATCATTGCCCCAAAAATTAGTTTCAGCCAGATACTCACTAGCATTCACAGGCTCTGTAACAGAACAAATTAATTTTCTTAGTATCAACACACGCACGAGAAATTAAAAAAAATAATTACAGTCAAATACATACCTCCAGCAAAAGTGTATTGCAACACCAGCTCGGGAGTTGAGACAACTCGTGGCTCTACAATAGAAAAAAAATTATAGTATGAAACATGGGAATATATACTGCAAAAATATATTAATTTCATTCAAGAAACTTACCACTCGCTAATTCTTCTTCACTAAATAGTGACGATATCGCCGGTAGATCTGAAACAGAGAAGAAGAAAAAATTAGTTTGAATAGCTTAAATTAATACAACTAATAAAAAAAAAATAAGAAATTCACTTACAGTTTGTGAAGAAATTATCAACATCTGTAGCAGACAGCACAGGCAGTTCTGGAAAAAAAAATAGAAATATTTAGTATCACTGGTATACAAACACGCATGATAATTTATTATTTAAAGTCACTTAACATTACCTGAAGCAGACTGAGAATGTTCCATGGTGGTGTAGCGACGATCTAAGCGCAACCAGCAACTGAACGGCAATGAGGCCTGGCCCATGTGGCGGTAGCTATTTATACCGGTGGGGTGTCTCAATCATGGCGCGCGCAAACAGCTTGCTTAACGGCGCGGCACATATTTCGTCACGTTTAATGGATAAGCAAACATAGATAACTTTCCCCCATATCTCCCACACCCCCATAGCTACCGACATCTAACAACCATCGTGCACTACATGAGATACGATTCTACTACCACACACAAACACCAAAGGTCTATGTTATGTAGTTGTGGCAGGAAAGAGAAGTATACGGAGATACGAATTTTTGGTCGAAATATGAAAAACGCACTGCACTGACCAACTTTAATCATTATATCTCCCACATCCCCACAGTTATCGGCATTCGGCCAACGTTGTGCACGACAGGAAACTCCATGCTACTTCCACACACAAACATTAGTGATCTGTGCTAGTTAGTGGTGGCTGAAAAGTGAAATATGGGAAAAAACACGTCTATTTATATATATATATATATATAAGATTGTTTAGAATAACAACCAGAAATATTTAATAAAATTAGTAATGCTATAAAATAACTATTATTCTATTATTATATGATCAAAACCTCTGCAGAAGAAACAGTCTCTTCTTCAGCATAGCCATTTAAAAAAAATGGTTAAAACTGCTGTTTTAAATGGGCCATACCTGTTACGTCGGTCGCATGGACCGTCCCACGGACTTCGGTCGTATGCGACAAATCCGATCGTGAATCGTTGGTCGTATAGCGGACCGTACGACCCCCTGGAGGAAGGAAATATATGGAGGAGAAATGACGTTAAATCTGTGCCGCCACCTCTTAACTCTCGACTGACACTGCGCATGCGCGGTGGCGGCAGCGGCCATATTGCGAATCCATACAAATGCAAAGTTCACATTGTGTTTGATGCTGTGATTATTTCATTTTCTAATGTGTACAAGTGTTTTATAACGTCATCTTGTGTTGCATAAGGGACAAAGAATTTATCTATTATTGTTAGTAATTTCATGACAACTATGTTAGTGACAAAACGTGTATCGCGATGGAAACTACTTCCAGCTATTTCCAATTAAGCTTATGATGTATGGCAACAAGATAACTGTTTTTATTCTGGTCTAGGCCGCATTTCAACCTAACCTCAAGTGATAGTAATAAAACTGAAATATCCATTCTGCATGTCCACCATGTAATTCATTGTGGCTTTGGCAGAATTAATTTTTGGTCCAGGCCGCGTCCCAACCCAATCCCCTCAATTTGGAGACAGTATATCCCGAAAACTAAGGAAGATATCGAAAACTTTTATTCTTTATTTTCGATTTTTTTCTTTCCTGCATGGTACGACCAAGGTCATGTCGCAGGTCCGTTGAAATTGCGAGCCTTGGCACACGACACGCTCCGATCTTACACGACACGTTCCGGTCGTACACGACACGCTCCGATCGCACCGGTCGTAACGTGAGTGTTGATGTTTGAGACGGTCCGTGCGAACAAGCTATCAGAACAGGGTAGTGTAAAATGTAAAAAATTGACATTTTTATTTTTTGAGTGAAAGATAATCTACAACCTTTCCTGATTACAATGATATACAGTTTATTGGGTACAATACATTTCTTCGGGGTGTTATTGATGGTTTTCATCAACCCTACACTCAGACGCCACACCTTGATTTTTCTCAAAAACTCGAAAATTTCTATGTTTTGTACCTATTTCTCAAGAATTGAATGTTAAATTAACTTCAAATTTTGCACAATTATAGAAGCTTATTAATAACGATCTGTAAAGCAAATTGAAAATAATGGAAGTAATAGCTGGTGAGTTGAAATATAATAAGTGTCTGAAATATTTGCTAAAAAATAGTTACATAATCTCAAATTTATAAAATCTAAGTCAGTTTCTTATCAACATTAAGTTTGCTTCACAAGTTGTATTATTAGCATTATATTACACCATACAAATTTTATTAAATTATCTACAGTAACATCAGAAAAAAAGGTACATAACTAGGAGTCTGTTTCTTTTTAAAAATGTGTTTATTTTATTATTATTATTATTTTTATTTATTTTTTGCTTGTTCACATGTGAATATTAATGAAATTATACTATATATTTTAATGATATTAAACAGACACTAAAAGAGACAATACGATGACTGTGGTGAAATTTTGTAGAACCGTCTATGCAACGAGTCGCAACGTGTGGGTGGTAATAAGACTGTCGTTGCATAGACGGTTCGACTGACCATGGAGGAAGGAAATATATGCAGGAGAAGTGACGTTAAATTGGTGAAGCAGGCTCGCGCATGCGCAGTGGCGGCAGCGGCGATATTGCGCTTCCAAACAATTGCGATATTCCCAGTATATCCCGAAAACTAAGCAAGATATCGAAAAATTTTATTCTTTATTTTCGATTTGTCTCGTCGTGTTACATAAGAATCGATCATTAAATTTGACTTTTGCGAAATTTTTCTTCTCCATTTCAACTCAAGACACCTCACTTTTGATACAGTATATCTCTAGAACTAGGTGAGATATTAAAAATTTTTGTTCTTTATTTTTCATTTTTCTCGTCTTTTTAAATAAGAATCCATCATCAAATTTGACTTTGACCAATTTTATCTTCTGAATTTCAACCAAAACCATTTCACATTTGGGACAGAATATCTCGAAAACTAAGCAGGATATCAAAAAATTTTATTCATTTTTTATTTGTCATATCGAGTTACATAATAATCCATCACCAGATTGCGGCGTCACCTTTATCCTAGAGTCCCCTTGAGGTTTTTGTACATATTCCCCGTGTCTGTATGGAAGCGGCCATGCCCCCTCCACTCCGGCCACATCTCGGTTTTCTGCTCTTACCTAGACTTTTCTTTGTGTGTCTGCACAAGCACACCGAGCGAAAGAGTATTTTCTGTGATTAGGTTAGTCATTTCTACGAAAAGGTCTAGCCTAAGCTCAGTTCGCCCAAATAAAATTATCATTATACATTAAAAAACCTGCATGATTTTGAATATATGAGTGAAACGTTACTTATTTTCTGTTTTTGAGACGAAGTGATGATATGTACATCTATATGACATATATTATTTCTATAAGGTATTTTTTTCTCACAAGCCATTATCTCCCTTCATACTTAACCGAAATCAATGAATTAGGCGTCATTTCAAAGCTTATGGTCTCCACTTTGGTCACATCACATTATAAGAAAGGAATTTTTCGTAATTCCACCTTAAAGGGCAAAAATGTCAGTACTTCTAAAATGCTGTTTTTTGTGTTACGAGTCATTTATCTCCCAGGATACCTATCTGAAAGCCTTTAATGAAGTATTATTTTAAAGATTAAGATCTCCACTTTGGTGTCATCACATATTAAGATAGGAATTTTTCTGAATTCGACCCTTAAAGGTAAAAAATATCAATATTTCTGCATCGCGTTTTTGTGTCACGAGCCATTTATCTCCCTTCATATCTAACCGATATAGATAAATGAGGTATCATGTTAAAGATTAAAGTCTCTGCCGTAGTCACATTATATTTTAAGAAAGCAATTTTTCGTAATTCAACCCTTAAAGAGCCAAAATGTCAATAATTCTAAAATGCTTTTTTGTGTCTCTAGTCATTTATTTTCCTTGATAGTTAAACAAAATTGATAAACAAGGTATCATATTTTTAGAAAGGAATTTTTCAAAATTCGACCATTTAAAGGGCAAAAGTATTAATATTTCTACAACGCTTTTTTCTGTCACGAGCCATTTATCTCCCTTGATACCTAACCGAAATCGATAAATGAGGTATCGTTTAGAAGAATCCACTTTATACATCATATTTTATGAACGATCTTTCTACAAATTCAAACCTCAAGGGACAAAAAATATCACCATTTCTAAAACTTTTGTTTTTCGTTTGATGCGTAACTGAAATGGAGTAATGAGGTATCATTTTAAAGTCCAAGGTGCCCGCTTTGGACACACCTTATTTTATGAAAGTAATTTTTTGGAATTCGACCCTTAAAGGTCAAAAGTATCAATATTATTTCTACAACTGTTTTTAAAATTACGAGCCATTTATCTCCTTAGATATCTAACCGAAATCGATAAATGACATATCCTTCTAAAGTTTAAGGTCTCAAATTAGGTAAAATCATAAATTAAGAAATAATTTTTTCGGAATTTGATGCTTAAAGTGGTCGCGACAGTTCAGAGCCAAGTCCCTAGATTACAACAGCAGATATCACAAAGATGTCTATAAACTTTTTTTATACAATAAATAGCTTTTCGGTTTTTTTTTCTGTTACGGAAGAATTTTTATTTTGTTACACAATTTCAATGTAAACATTTTATTCGGACAGCAACACATATCATATAGATGTTGATATGCTGTATGCATTTTGTTCAGGTTGGTTTCATTCTGTTAAGGTCAGTGACAGTTTGTCGTACGTACAGTGTGTTTTAATACGTTTTGGTGCGTACCTATTACATTAAACAAATAAATATTTGCTACTAAGTGCTGTTCTACTTTTCATTATACTACAAGCATTCAACCTCACTATTCATCGTATTTTATTAGCGAAATTTTTGCACGGGTCGTCTAGTAAGTATCATATATAAAATTGTCACGCCGCCGGCGTTACGTCGCCGCCGCACAGTGTGTTATTTTCCAAATCTAGAGGGACAAAAGTCAATTTTGACACTAGTCTACACGGCCAAAATAGTTATTTATATTTAAAGTAGACAAACTATATTATTAGGAACAAAGGTTTATTTTACGCGTATCTGCGCCTAACAATAGAAAAAATAATTTAAACAATGGGCTTCCTGTGACCCACCGATCAAGTGCTCCATTCGGCCGCGCCATTCGACTGAGTTTGGTCGATGATTACGCTGTGTTTCTGTGTGATATTAGGAATTTGTGTGTTGCTATTGCTTTTGGTGAGTTTCAAGATAAGTTAAAGCATGATTTTTCCGTAATACGTTTTAAAACTGAATCATGAGCATCATTAAAACAGAGCGAGATTATTTCTGATAAAGAAAAACTACTGAGCCAGTTTCATTTTGAGTTTTAGTTTATTATACCACATTATACCAATCTATTTCTATATTTATTTGAAAGAGCTACTTATTAACTACAAGAATTATGTTCATTTGTTTGCGCATGTTTGCGACACCCATACAACTTTTCTTCATTTTCAGAATGACTGCACAAATTTCGCGTACAGAATTTTTCAACGGTATGGTTTGCTAACGCAAAACAATCAAGGATAGATGCTTTGTTACAGTTTGTATTGCAGTAACTAAGTGACAGATCGTTTTCAAATGACATTATAATGAGTTTAAAAGCTATCATCAGAATTGATTCTCTAAAAATTGAGCAAAGATGGTCTAAAACGGTAAGACATAGATACCGCTTCCAATTTAAATGGTTAGAATGAAACGTTTCATTACCTGATATTGTCACCAAAACTGCACTTCCTGGGACGAGTTTGGGCATATATGGCAGACCACAAAAATACTTTGAGAGTTCAAGTATTAAAGCAAAAAGACGACGAATCAAGCATCTCCCTGAAACGGCAAGCCAAGAAGAAATTTCGATGGCAACCGAAGTGCAGCTTCGCAAGTCAGGAAAACGAAATTCTGCAGCAATCGTGAAAGAGCTTTGTCTTCATTCACCTAGAAGAGGCACTAATATTTCTAACCACTTAGAATATGTGTTTAGGAAGCGGTCTGTGTGTCTTCCCGTTTTAGACCATCTTTGCTCAATTTTTAGGGAATCAATTCTGATAGTAGCTTTTAAACTCATTATAATGTCATCTGAAAACAATGTGTCACCTAGTTACTGCAATACAAACTGTAACAAAGCATCTATCCTTGATTGTTTTGCGTTAGCAAACCATACGTTGAAAAATTCTGTACGCGAAATTTGTGCAGTCATTCTGAAAATGAAGAAAAGTTGTATGGGTGTCGCAAACATGCGCAAACAAATGTACGGTAATTATTGTAGTTAATAAGTAGCTCTTTCAAATAAATATAGAAATAGATTGGTATAATGTGGTGTAATAAACTAAAACTCAAAATGAAACTGGCTCAGTAGTTTTTCTTTATCAGAAATAATCTCGCTCTGTTTTAATGATGCTCATGATTCAGTTTTAAAACGTATTACGGAAAAATCATGCTTTAAACTTATCTTGAAACTCACCAAAAGCAATATGCAACACACAAATTCCTAATATCACTACAGAAACACAGCGTAATCATCGACCAAACTCAGTCGAATGGCGCGGCCGAATGGAGCACTTGATCGGTGGGTCACAGGAAGCCCATTGTTCAAATTATTTTTTCTATTGTTAGGCGCAGATACGCGTAAAATAAACCTTTGTTCCTAATAATATAGTTTGTCTACTTTAAATATAAACTAACTAGTTTGCCTGTGTAGACTAGTGTCAAAATTGACTTTTGTCCCTCTAGATTTGGAAAATAACACACTGTGCGGCGTCCTCCCAAATGAGAGGCAAGAGCGTTAACCGCTCATCCATCACGATCATTATGGATGGAAGAATAGAAATGTGTAAATAAAAGTATAAGGAATACAAACCCTTATATGAGTAAGCTAAAAAAATATATGTATCATATAAGCAGTCCAGCATAAAGCAAACAATTAAAAGTACTTTGAAAGATTAATAGCAAAATAAGAAAGAGGAGAAGGTGAGCTTCCCTTTCCGTTGGCTACATGTATATGACAAGGAGGTAAAATATTGTTAATGCTGATATCACACCAGATAAGAGAGATACAGATAGAATTTTATAAAGCACTGCGTTAATAATTCACAGAAACTTGGAAAATTCTACTTTTTCCTTGGTTGTCTTTCTTTCCAGTCGGACAAAAATATAGAGGATCACGTTTGGGGAAAGAGTTTGATCGCTGTACTGCTTCTTAATATTTTCAAGTCGCTCATTTCCATAACAGTCTGCTTGGAGGTGGTTTATATTGCACTAAACCTTGCTTGGATGGCAGGCAGAAGGTAGCTGTTACAAGTACTGGCGGGAGAGAAATTTTTATCTTTATTAAACGCCGTTCCGAAGACCTGGATTAAACCTCAAAACATTTACACAATCAAAAAAGAATCGATTAATATCACTTTCATTAAGTCATTCATTTGACAGTTGACAACTTTAAGTGAGAAAGTCGTCTTGGGTTTTTTCCAACACACTACAAAGAGTAGCCCCAATTTTTACAAATAATTCTCAAAGAATACTGCACTTAGAAAGCTTACAACTTAAGAAATAAGGATTAAAGTAAATTGTTTAGTCATTTTAATGGAGCTTATGAAAGTTAAATAAACACAGCACACAACAATGTAATTAAAAGAAAGTATTTAAAACGGTCGAATAAGTGAATTGAGATGGTTTTAAGGAAAATATTAATTAAATGCGAATAATTAACTCAACGAAAGCTGTACAATAGGCAAGACGAGCATTTCCTGTGAATTTTGTGAAGTTATAAGTATTTTGAGGTAAATTAAAAAAAAAAAAAGATATAAAATTTTGTCGGGTCTCCGACAGGAGGAGCACGTCATTCAGATCAGGATGGCTTGAGTCTTAGACATTCTGGTGTTTATTCCATACCTTATGGGTGTGGGCAGCTTGGAGCATGCGAGTTGTGCACACCTGGGGTAAGCAACGGAGTCAGCTGTAACATAACACAGCATAGAGGAGAGACACGAATATTAGAACACGCAAATGCATTCCGGTACAATGTGATCAAGGAAACTGTAGAAATACGTCTGGTAAACAGAGATTATAGCTATCAACACAGCCCAGCATGAAACCTGGTGATTACCCAACTAAGAGTAACGAGAGAGAGCCGCCGAGAAAATACGAGAATGAACTCGGAACTACAAACGATCTCCTCTACCGCGTGTAACCCTCACCCAGCTCCCCACACCTCACAATGACACTCTCTACCACCTCGGTAGAACCGTTGATCAGCGGGGGCTACAGGAACCTGACGTTTGGAAGCCATTAGATTTTGTTCTTTCATTTACAACGCCTGTCTGAGTCAGTGTATTTTCCTCGGGCCAGGAAAGTAGCAGAGATTGTTGCCATACCTAAAGCTGGCGAGGACAGGACCTCACATCAAAATTATAGGCCAATTTTTCTTCTTTCAATCCTTGCAAACATGGTTAAACGTTTGATTCTCAAACAACTCAATCGTTTACTGCAAGTGAACAATATAATTATCGTGCAACAATTTGGATTTAAAAAAGAGCACAGCACAGTTTATCAATGTACCATGCTTGTGGAGCATATTTGCAAAGAAAAGCAGTCAGGAAATTATACTGCTGCGTTATTTGTAGATATTGAGTAAGCCTTTGACAAGGTTTGGCATGTAGGCCTGTTATACAAATTCCATTAGCACAACATCCCAGAAGATATGATACATCTGCTACATTCATATCTAACTGAAAGACAATTATTTGTGAAATATGATGCAAACAGCGAGCTTAAACAGTTTAAGGCTGACATCCCAAAGGGGAAGCATCCTTGGCCTTATCCTGTAGAATATCTACGTCAACAATATTCCTCAGTAATTAGACATCTACGCTGACAATACAGCAGTGTAAACCAGCTACAGAAGCCACTATTTGCTATTAAAAAAGAACAACGCCACCTGGAAGCACTTATACAGGGGTGCAACGTGTGGAGGATTAAAATCAACATAGAAAAATATCAGGCAATTTTATTTCCAAACAATTGAAGATACCCTAAATGAAATTAAGTATAGCTGATGTAGACATTGAGTGGGTGGATGATGCCCAGTACTTGGGTCTGCGGCTAGATAAAAGTTTGTGTAAATACATAGACTGCAGTAAGACAAATCCAAATTTGCCGGATTCTATCGCACAGCGAGAGGCGACGGCTTATCCGCGGGAACTAAGTTGCTCCTGTACTGTGCGATGATAAAACCCACGTTCCTATACGGATCAGAAATATGGGGCATGGTGTAAATGTCATGCATAAGGATCTAGACATTAGAAAACAGAGCACTGCGCGTAATTCTGAACGTACCTAGGCACGTTCCAAACAGGGATGTATCCGTATTTTAAATTTTCCAACAATGCCAGAAACTCCGAAAGCCAAATCAAATACGTCATAGAGAAGATGTTCAGTTTCAGTCCATCTCCTTATTGCAGTGATAGAGGGTGACTATGAAGACATGCATCCCGTCAGGCAAAAAGACCCAAAACTGACGCTCACTAGATATTTTAATGTATATCCAACGGCTACCTTCAAATCCCCCCACCCACCACTTGAATAAGTTAGACCCCAAATCAGTTATATTGTAGGCCCCCAAGTCAAAGTAATCTTCCCCTCATAAGTATGAGTAGGTCATCGAAAGTTAAAATAAGTCCCCCCAATAGTTTTAGATCCCCACAATATGTGAATAGTTCCCATGTAAAATACTTTCACCATAACCATCCCAAAATTAGTTTTAATAAAGCAATTATTTTAGATACAACAATAATTTAATATTTGGCAAGTGACATAGGAACAATGAATGGTTGCGAGTGGTGCTGATTGTTAGGTGACCTTCTTGCTTAACGTATCTCGGTTCGATTACTTTCCACTGGATCTGCAATCTTCAGATAACTCAATCTGTGTATCTTATTGGTCTGATTGGCTATCTTGGTGTATCTTATCATTCGGATGTGATTAAACTATTATTTTCATATTTGTATCTACTTCGTATTGATGAACTACTTCCCTCGTCCCAGTATGATCACCAAGTCCATCCAGCCTGGCAGACGTAGTTCGAACCATTTAAAATACCTATTAGTGTGTTAAAATAAAAAACTGATTAATTAAGCAACAATAGGTCAGTGATCAAATCTCACCAATAACTTTGGTTAACATTTCCCGCATAAAACGACAAATTAGCTTACAACTGCACACCATACCGTTACCTTGTAAAGGGCGTTCAAGAATTTCGTTGGGTTTGCAGTAAATACAGTTCTGCTTGTTGAAGCAACTGTGAGAAGAAAATGTGCGTCATATGACATCAACGGCTTGTCAATAAAATTTTGTCCCCTTAAATGTTCGACAGAATTCTAATCACAACTATATATCCTTAGGTTCCTGTACGAATTTCAGCCTGGAGTGATGAAATACTAAGTCTAAATGGATAAATTGGCTAACACTCTCTTGGAAAAACTAACATCAGCTGCTTGAATACGAACTAAGCGACTGAAACGCGCACAACTTCGGTATTCCTGTGAAGTACGGACACTTCTTGGTCGCCTCGTCTGATTCTTTTTCGGAACCGAACTGGTCTCTTCAAAGTATGTAATCCACGTTTGTACTGCGTGTCTGTATGGAACCTGACCATCGCGTCCTAAATTGGGATGCCATCGGAACTCACTCTAGGCACCTTCCAACCTATCGTTGATTTAGTGTAACTTTTTCTGGCAAAAGACAGCTCTTGGCCGTTCACTTGGTTCCTAACTGCTAAATTGCAAGATTTCTCTTCATTTTTTTCACGGGCCTACAGTGCTGGCAACTATACATCGTTGTCGCTATGCATTTAAAAATTCAAAATATTTCAGTATCTCAGAATGCTATAGCATAACAATTGCTTATTAATAACATTTTTTAAGGAGAGAGAGTTCCATTTATGTACTGGGACATACAGCAGCTCCAGTATAGTGATTGGCTTAACGTAAACTGATAAGCCAAAGCACTATGATCACTGCCAACCACGAGACGTTGTGAGTACGTCATGCGGTAAGCGGAGCAGAGATTCACGGAGTCATTCTCGCGTCGAAACGAGTGGCAATTGGGAATGTCCACTGACATATGTACCTTTGACAAAGTGCAGATTGTTATGACCCGTCTCCTGGATACGAGCATCACGGAAACGATGAGGCTACTGGCTGTTCGCATGCTACTGTAGTGATCATCTATGGAAAGTGGTTGAAGGGTGGTGAAACAACGAGTAGCCGACAAGGTGATGGACGTCCACGCCTCATCACAGAAGGATGAGGTCGGAAGCTTGCGCGCTCTGTAAAGCTGGATGGGGGCAATCCATGGAAAATCTGACGGCGCAGTACAATGCTGATTCTGGCACAAGTGTTTCGGAAACTGTGTGCTCCTTAGCAGAAGGGCCCTACGTGTTCCAATTATGACCCAGTGGCATCGTCAATTACGATTGCAGTGGCACGAGATCATGGAGACCGTGTATTAATGGAGATTTGTCGCGGCAGGATGAATCACATTTCTTTTATACCCAGGTCGATGGTTGTGTCCGGAATCCCTGTTTTCGAGGCGAAAGGCTGCTTGAAACATTCACCTCGCACGGACGCAGGCCGGTGGGGGCAGTATTATACTATGGGGGGCATTCACTTGGACTTTCATTGGACCAGTGTGCAGTAACCGAAGGCACCAAAATAACTATGAACTACGTGAAAATTATTGCGGAAAACCTGCATCCTTTCATGCTTCATGTCTTCCACGATGGCGCTGGTATTTTCCAGCAGGATAACGATCAGTTGCAAAAGGCGACAATCATGTTACAGTGGTTTGAGGAGCATGATAATGAACTCACGTTGATTGGTTGGACAACAAAATCTCCTGATCTCAACTCCGATAAAATACATTTGGGACGATATGGGTGGCATCTCCGAGCCTATAAATTACCAGCCCGTAATTTAAGGGAATTGCGTGAACTGTACGTAGACATCTGGTGCCAGATATCAATGGAAACTTACCAACGACTTGTCGAATCTATGCCACGGCCGAATCGCTGCTTGTATTGCTTTGAAAATGTTGACCAACAGGCTTTTAAGCAAGTGACCATAATGTTGGGTCATAATTGTACATAAGATAAATTTTACATGGCATATAACATGCACTTGGTACAGATAAAAAAGATAAGCAGAACACTTAATTAAAACCTATGCATTAGATCAGACTTGGCCAGTGACTCCTGCAAGACGAATTGAGGATAGCAGCCAATAAATTGCTTAAGGCCCCCATCTTTCGCATTAGACTCAAGTAATAGAACACATATATATCTACCACAGTCTTTTCAGTTTATAATCTAGTCAACACCACCCAAACAATTTTTACAATTAATGAAGCAACAAAAATTACAGCAAATGAGACAAAAGTACGGGAACATAATGCGAAAGATAGGTAAAAACCCAAGCAGTGATGAAAGCTGTCAGATTTCGGTGAACTTGCCTGCAAATCTAGTTTGCAAGTCTACCAAATTTCAGTAATAAAGTAATATGGCAGGAATAACAGGAACGGAAAATCAGAAATATTTTGATTTCGTGGAATGTTATTACGAACTCTGATACGATAATATGAACAAAATTTGTGATCGTAGACTTAAGGAAATTTACAATCATCTTAAAAGCCGTGTATTTATTTATTATAATTTGAATGCAGTTTACTCCCGGCTACTTCAAATGTTAAATTACGTAGCGTACTGTATTCCCTCGTCGCAATGGAGAACCCTGTTTTCATTTATTTACACAATTAAATTATTTTATGGTAAGTAATCAGAAACTGGTTGACGTAAATTTTTTTTGTCTCGGTCTGCATGCACCTGAATAGGCCCAGTAGTGAAACCATGGTGAACTATAATCATAGCATATTTAAACTTTTTACTTACTGCTTTCTGCTGAATTCTCGCTTTCACGAAATTTTCTTAAAGAGAAGTTAGATACTACCACGTTTTATATGTAACCCTGAAAACATTTACAATTAATCATACACGGCAAGAAGTGGAAACATAGACGCGCCTTTTGAGAGCAGTGGAGTTGGGGTCGCTCGATAGCTGACTAACTCGTAACCATGTTACCGGCTACTCACGGAAAAAAGGAGCTTCTTCCACGAGCCTGCGTCCATTGCTAACATGCAAACCGACTCTATAGTGGTTCTCTAGAATTTCCATACTGCAAGAGATCTTATGATCCCCATTTTTCAACTTCCCCTGAATTGGTAAGCCAGAAAGCCATCTTGCAGAGTGCAATACGCTGCCAAAGAAATTGTTCGGGAAGATTATTTGCTTCCGTGATAAAATAATGTTTTAACTATAAAGGTAAAACAGAAACATTATGAGAAAATGTTTATAGTGTCATTTTAAAAGTTCCTGTATATCTTATCCTTTGAAATGCCTAATTTTCATGTAAAATGATGTAAATATGTACCAGCGATATATTGAGTCATCTCATAATTCATTTGTCTGCGAATACTCAATATTTCCAATTCATAAATTCAGCAAAATTATTATTACGAACAATCTTATCGACTTGGCATACTGCCGAGAATTGTTTGGCGGTTTCCGCAAATATCCATTCGATTACCTGGCTTGAGCCTACTTACAAAGAACTGATTTAAAAAAAAGAGTATAACACAGAAGAGGTTAGAGAGGACCAGACTGAGATGGTATGGACATGTAAAGAGAATGGCGGTCCAGAGAATCCCAAGAAAAATCCACGAAATTAAGAAGCATGGTAAACGACCCAGAGGAAGACCAAGAGATGGATGGCTGAAAGGAGTGTGTACGGAAGAGAGGAGAGGACTGAAACAAGGTAGTGACAGAGAGGTGGTGGGAAGAAAGAAGGAAATGGAGAGGCTTGTGCATGAAGCAGACGCGACCAGTGGCTGGAAACAGTTGAGGATGATGAAGAACACAGAAAATGTGCTAGGCAACAACAAGGGGAACAGGTGGCGACATGAATATTGTAGGATGAATTGATTAATAAGAAGAGTATATAGTATTAACATATTCATCTAACGAACAGAAATGTACAGTAAATACTGAAAAATCTAGGAAATAAACAATACTTACAGTGACTGAAGTGTCATTAAAGTTACAGATACAATGATTTCTGAGAATGTATTGATCTTAATCACTTTGGGGTTAGTTGCCACAACAAAGCTTATGAACCCTCCAGAACTGAGAAATAATATCACTGTGATATTCCTGGAAGACAATCTTTTGTACCGTGTCTCCTCTTAAGATTCTGAGACCTGAAAACTCATAAAGTAAGATGGAAGAGCATTTTAGCTTTGAGGTGTGAGTGTATCAAGGATGAGAAAAGGATCCCCGATGCCATTATTTAGGAACTCAGCATCTCTAAAAACTAATATTCCACTGTCAAATTTTTTGGACAAGTTGTACAAGTAAATTAAGTAATTCTGGATTAATACGTGATAGAAGTAAAGGATTAATTCAGATCACAGTATGGAAGGACACTGTGCGGATGAAACGGTCATTTAAGACTGACAGCGGAGTGATATGTCTTCAAATCTGAAGGGAAACATACAAATTTTGTCGTTGGAGCTAACGGCACAGTTCTCTGGAATGAGCAAAGCCACTAAAGATGATGTCAATTTTAACAGTGGTTTAACATTAGTCTAAAACACTGTACGGTTCTTAATTAGAACATCTACTTAAAGCCAAAGATTATCACTAGGCGTAAACTAGTTATTACGAATGTACACCGAAGTGTTGTTCACATGTATCCCCTCGTTGTCATCAGCCAATCACTGATGTTATGTTCAATGTCTACTGTGGTATTATTCCTTCTTGTAGCACAGGACCATTATGTAATCAGCTGGAATCTATACCGCACGGAAAAGCCATCATAAATAATAAAATTAATCACACAGGTTCATTATGGGCTCCACTAAACATCACCAGCTCTGTAACTAAACAAGCAACTTCAGAGCATGATTCATGAGGTCTCTTGCATCGAGATATGATATATAGCAGGAACAAGAACTTTTCGAAGATTATAACCTTTCGTCCAAACTCTATGTCTCCCATACTTTATCCCGTTCCAGTCATCAGACACAGCCCACTTCATGTTTGTGATGTCTGAGGTGAAGCTAGAACACAGTACTCGCCTCTCTTTATTATATGACTAGCTGACCCGGTCACGCGTTGCTGTGACTTACTAATTATAGTACGTTGGATTAATGTTATTCTAAACTTCCTCAAGTAGTCAAATTAATATTCACTAATAAAGACAAAAACATTGTAGTCGATTTGGAAATTCAAATGTAATTGGTAAAGAGTTACGGAGAGTTGAAATTAAGGACAAACGATCATAAAAAAATTTAATTTACATTTCATTACAAATTACTTAATTGAAATTATATAAAAATTGATATTTATAAAATAAATAAAAATTATTTTTTATTTATTTATATAAACTGAAATTTCAGTTATATCTTCAGTCATACTGTTTTTATATTTTCCCACAAACTCGAAGATTGTGTTGGATAACATGTTGTCAAAATAATTGCAAACAGTTTGACGAATACTATTCGGCGTGGCTGTCAACGCTGCATCAGCAAGCAAGTGTCAGGTCCCAATAATTGTCGTCTACCAGCAGCTGCAACTCGCGACATGCATCTTGACATGTATTGAACACTCGACATGTATTGAACACTCGACCATTAACTGTTCGTAAACATTCGAAAGAAGCTGGTCCGGGAACATTCACCAATAACAAACGCTGAAAGAAACATTCACGTTGTTTTGGATGCACTGTGGAAAGTCTTTGCTTTGAATATGCCTGCGATCGAAGGATGTGGTTCTCCTTGTTTACGTGGCTACCATTTTTTACCTAATTTGTTCCATGAAAAATAGCTTGGAACATCGGTATATAATAATGTTTTTGCGAATTGGCGGAACACATCAGATTTTTGACACAATGTGAAAAATTCAGTTTGTGGTTTGTCGTTTTTGGTGGCTCAAGTATTCTTTGGAAAATATTTTCTTCGGTGAAATATACACGTTGACCGTTTTCAAGATGTATTGCAAGATGCTGGATGGAAGGGTCTCTTTCATGGATGCGAAAACTAAAAATATGCCAGATAGCTTCGTTGCTGCTGATGTATCTACCTATTTGGTATCGTGTTATTTCGTCATTTTTATTTACATTTTGAACTTCAAATACGGCCAAATCACTGCCTTTATTAACATATTTGCAAAGTACTTAATGTATTTTACAGAACTGCAAAACTCGACATTAATATGAGCCTTATACGTTTTTGAAAGCAATGGTGAGTATGGTACCACCCACTGATTGTCAATTTCAACTTGGTTTCTAGAATTTGACATTCGCATTGTAAATGTTTGGCCACCATTCTCAGCGTTTCTGCGGCGATACAACGGATAACCATCGATATCCGTAATAGTATCATTCGTATATTCCTTTGGAAAACGCTTCTTACATTTTCCACCTTCCATGCATGGCGATGTCATGTTAAAAGCACCGCACGGTCCGTGGATCGAGTGACTGGTAACAATATCAAACAATTCTTGATCAATTAATGGGTCCGGAATTTCGGCTGAAATTATTTGATCAATTTCTTCTGGACGGATTTTAACTTCAAGCCAAATCAAAATGTGAGAATGAGGCAAACCTCGCTTTTGCCACTCAATCAAATACAGATAGCAACGTGTGTTACCGAAAACTGAATGTTTTACGATTAAATCAATCAATGATTTTAATTTTTGTTTGAACACACGTGCCGTGACATCATGACGATGCATTGATTGATGGCCTGGTAATAGCAAAGTTTGTATTTCCTCCCAATTCGGATTACATGTAAATGTAATAAACAAATCTGGACGACCATAATGACGTAAGTCATCGCATCTTGTATATATTCCTGCATGTTCCGTGAACTGCCGATGTAGCTTGAAGGTAAAATAAATGCATTACCGATATCATTGGCGTTTAAATTTTCATAAATATTGCCGATAACAGTATCTCGTAAGAGGATGTATTCCTCCGATCGTATTTAGCCTGGTTGTATCGAATAAATCGCAAATGCTTGTTTTCAACCTTGGCGTACATATCCACGACGTATTGAAGGCACAGTTGACGATATCGAAGGATATAGTTATCCTAATTACGTCTAATCATCAATCGGGGGGCGTAGTACTTCATTGAAGTAACTTTTTTATTTGTTTTATTACCTGAAAAAATAATAAATTAAATAGTAAAAAAAAGAATAAGAAATCAATATAGTGGGCCCGCTATAATCCGGCCCCTGGTCGGAATACCGCGGGTCTACTGTACTAATAAAATAACGAATTAATAGTTGAATATTAAATTTACCAGCAATGGATCACGCTGTTTGATGTTGATGTGATATTCATTCTGCCCTTGCCAGAATATCAGTGGATACTGGAGTGCGTCATACGAACGGTGTAGATCCGAAATTATACTAACAGTTCTATCTTGACGTGTGACTTTAATCAACTGAGTCACCAACCATAAAAACTGCAACTTCATCTACGGTTGGCGCGTTGAATCTGCCAGCGTGTTCTCCTGATGGTAATTTGTCAGCTTTGATGACAATTTGATAGTTGTCATTTTTTAATTGTGGCGACACAATTGAATAAGTTGATTATTATTTTCCAAACAATTTTCCAACAATACCACAATTGCTCTCTCTTCTGCTTGTTCGATGAAATTATACTGGCACCTAGTTTTCAAGCGTTCCTCACAATTTCCAATAGATTTGGAGAAACTTCGGGAACGCAAGACGAACAAATGATACACGTGTTAAGCACGGCTGATTCACTGTCTCTCTCGTTCTCTTTCACTAAATGTAGCTATGTGCTGTTCTCGTGCCGCTCTTGTTCTCGATATATTCTGTCACAGACGTTCATCACGCTGTTCTTGAGATTCTTGCATACGACGCTCAGCTGTCCTGATTCTTTGAACTTCCTTACGCGCCGCGATTTGTGTTGCTGATTGATGAGCTCTCTCGTCGTGCGTCTTGCCTC